>WTXJ01000159.1:0-48877 GCA_022376545.1 Russula dissimulans | reverse complement strand
CAACAGGCCTTTCTTGATCCCTGGTACGTCCCCACCCCACGTAGGTCGTATTTCTTTCTTCTGCTTTGGATGCGTCTTCACAAACCACAAAGCTCTCACGGGGGTGGACTCTGTTGCACCGTCACCCGGCGATGCACCATGGCCTGCATTCTCCCAGTCGCCCACGGAAACGACGGCTGGGACGCATGACGTGAGTGCGAGTCACGCGATTTCAAGGGTTATGCTTACCTAGACATGTTAGCAGTCTCCAGTCTCAACCGGGCCTAACACGCCCACCACATTTTCTCCGGCCGAGTTGGCCTGGATCTTCGATCCTGGTCTACTCACTACCGCATCATTTGGCTATACGCCCGTAGACGCAAGTATTGGGCGCAGGTCGCGCCTGAATACGGTGAGAGCGTCTTCAGATTCGTAGGCCCTGTTGTGGAACCATGGTACGTGTCCTCGTCTTATTCGGGCCCTACTCTTGGGTGACAATACTGGTCGTCTGCAGCATCTCAGCAGGGTGGGGAGCAGCGGGACTTATTGTGCCCGATTACGGTGCTGCGGTGGCACCTGTCCCAGAGATCACGACACTGCCGCAAAGAGTCCTGGGGAAGCGTCGTCGAGGGGTTGATGACGCCCCCGGTGAGGGCAACCAGGACGTCAGTCACGGCCACCGACCACGCCCGCGCAAGAAGGGCAAGGCCAAGATGGCCACCACAACTGGGGTCTTGGGACAGACAAGCCTGCCGCTAGGACCCCTAAAGGATAAATAGGAAATCCAAGGCTACGAGACGCGGAGCGGAGAGGCTCGCGACTCAGAATGCACAGGGAGTTTCCCATCGATCGCTGCAGGGACCAAGTGTCCAGCAGGTGTCGATGGGGGCGATTGTGCAGGAAGAGCAGTCTTGGGTTGAGGGGAGTGTGGAGGGAGCAACAGGGCACTACGTCGACAGCGTGGTGCCACAGCAGGACAACACGGCTTACTACGCGGAGGCCAGCCAGCCACAGGAGGCGGGGGGCAGCAGCGTCTTCTACATCCCGAGGAGCCTGACGCAAGGCAAAGGGCCCTCCTCAAAGCGAACTCGGACGAGTGGGCACGCGGGACCGTCCGCGTGATCAAGTGCCGGCTCTGCCCAGAGGCGGATTGAAAGACTTCGAGATTTTTAAGCGCCACTGCAACACCGTAGAGGCGCACCCAGTCAGCATCTCTTATTGCGAGCACTGCGGCGACTTCTTCGCACGGACTGATTCGTTGGACCGACACAAAGATAAGCGGCCCGCGGAGTGCCACGATGTCAGCCAAGCCAAAGCTGATACCAAGCGTCTGGAGACTGACAGGGTCCTCAGAGAGTTCGAGAAGAGGCTGATGTACTGCCTGAAAAACGATGAGGACATCGGGAAGCCATTCGCGGATATCATCAAAGAGATGTACCCGAAATCTTCAAAGAAAGGGAGCAGGCAGTAGAGCTGCCTCCATGAGCGCAGGTCGATGTCCGGAACGTTTTCACGTATACCTTTTGTCATATCTTCAGTTTGTTTCTTGTTTTCTTTCTCTTCTCCGTTCGCCGGCCCTATTGCGGGAGAACTCGCACTTGTGGCGCCATGGACGGCTTTCGTACTTTTTTTGGTTTTGCTGGATAGGTTGTCGTTTTCACCTTGCTGTGCTTATATACTGGTCATTATCGGCTGCTCTGAACCCTTGTTGCGGTTACGCACCGTATATCCCCATCCGTCGAGCACGTCTTACTCAACTGCTACCGCTACCTACCAGCTACGATCGTAGACCACGGAGGTCGCCACTGGCGAAGAGAAAAATGAGAAAAAACGAGGCGAGAGACAATCAATCGATCTGATAGCAGAGCCGGAAAAGTGAGGTTGTTCTTAAACACGCGTCGGGCTCGACCTTTCCTTTCCACGCTGCCGCAACGTGAACATGAAATACGAGATGAGGACGCCCGACTGTCGCACCAACATGCCGAAAAACCGTCTTTCTCTCTCCACATGGGACACCACGAACCGTTGCCAGTAAAGCCGTGCAGGTCACGCGTGGCCGGTACACCACCACCACAAGCTATTCGGATCTCAATCGATGGTCCTCAGGATCGACGAAGGGTGAGCGGTTTGTGGGAGCTGGAACCTGGCCGTGGGTCGGAGATAGACGCCGAATCGATTATTGGGCGCGCGTTCACGTCAGCGTTGGCGTCACTTCCGTTCAACGGTTGATCCTCGTTCTACATGTCCCCACTAGCCGTGGGTTTGCTTAGCGATACAGTAATGGTGCGCTTTCGATTGGCACAAGGATAAAACCTCCGGGAGAACAAATTGCCATTTGGATTGCCTCGCTGTTTGATGGGACTGACACACGGCGTATTGGCCTTGGCTGCTCAAGCCGCTCGACACGCGAATCACGCCCGGTATCCCGTGTCTGTTTTTTTCTATCCATCGCTGCTGTCCTACGTACTACAAGTAGGTTGAATCGGTGTCATGACCCTCCTCCGCTTTCAACCTAGTTGTCCAGCAGCGTTACATTCAGAACTATCCTTTTCGATTCGATTTGGTGTCTGATGTTTTTCTTGCTTTGCTTGAAAGGGGAGACGCAAATGTTGCTCCTTGGTCATGGCGGATGTCCAAGAGAGCGAGGCGACAAGCTCAAGATACGAACACCTGGATTGCACTCTTATTCTCCGACCTCGCTCGTGCAGAAACACACGATGGTGGCACGGCATTTTGCACCTGGCCGCCGCTTCACGCTTCAAAGTCCGCACTGTCGCTTTCACAGTCGCAGTTTATCGAAACGATCACTCCGAATCCAAAGTGGGACAAGAACGAGCCAAAAGAGACACATGAGGGGGCGCAAGTAACGGTCTACTGACAGAGACTCGAATGGAAGACTTGGAGAGCCTGAGCCACTGGCAGCTCACTCTTCACACACTGACGTCCGAGTCCCGTGCTCGAATGTCTTTGATAGTGTAAGCTGACCTCGGAACGATCCGGAGCGCCCACACGGATTATCTAATCTAGTCACCACATCGATTTGTCAGCGCGTCAGCCCTTGCCGTTCGTCTTGTCCTCCGTCTCCCACCACCTCTCCCTCTCGACTCCTGATTCCCGCCCTTCACCCCAAAACGACCGCGCGCCGAAGAACACCTGCATCGCCCGAGCCCCCGACAAGACCTTTCGATCGAACTAACGTCCAAGCGTCGCCAGGACCCATTCCGTCGGAATCCCGAACTCGCGGCCGTCGCCTTCCCTGGGTTGTCCCGCTCGTACTGGAGATCTGCGCATAATGAAATTCGTACGCCCGTCATCCTTTTATTCACTTTTAGTCCTCTTTCCCTATGCTACCATACGACACTACTAGCAGCCGACGTCCAAGGCTCGACACGCTCACGCGGCAACATTCCTCGTCGACAATTGCATATACTCTGCGTCATTTATACTTCATACCCGCTTGTCACCCCAGAACGATACCATACGTCTCGCCGCCTCCGTAGATCCTGTTTGGATGACCGGACATGTATATAAGCCTCGAAGAGCCTCGTGTAGAGGCAGGCGATTTTCAGCCAATCAATCCTCCCTTTTTCTCCTTTTCTCTCTGCGCGACTCGAAGACTTTCGCCGCTCTTTCGACTTCTTTTCCTTCTGGCCGAACGATTTGGAACGTTTTACCGCGCCGCCGTGCCGACTCGCGTCTCCGTCGTCTCGTCTCGATTCTATTTCGTCCCCTTCTTTTCTCCTTCTTCTCGATCTCGCTCGTGCTCTCGGACCCTCTGGGCGACAATCACTTTCTAAGGCAACGATGTGGACGACCGAACCACGTCCGACCGACCCGACTCGACTTCGGAAATCTATCTACTCTCGGAACTCGACTCTGCCGAACGAACTCACAGCGCGTCGACACGACGCTTCGCGCTTACAATAGTAACCTCAAGACATCTTCATCAAGGACCAATGCCATCCGTTCTACATACAGAACAAGGGACCGGATGCGTGCCGAGTCATCTAGACACGCGGAATGTACACCTTGTTGTTCAATCCTCCCCTCTGGCTCATCTCCGGAATAATTTTGACTCGTGTCGCATGAAAGGGATGATCTATCAGTAAATGAGCCGGAGACTATCGACACGCACTAGTGCGCCTCACAATTGAACACTGGATGGAAAGCTGTCCCTTTCATTCACGGTCTAGTATCTCAATTCCGACTAGTCTTCAAGTTTTTAAAGGCTTTCTGCATAGCTACTGACCACAGATGCTCATATACTCGGCCCGCTTCCTAAACTCAAGGTGGTCCGAGTCATCACATGCGGGGAGCCCTGCCCCTACACATTGTCCCTCTCCGCCATCTTCAGGGACTGCCTAGTAGCACGTTCCGAAATGACTACGAGGCCGCCAGCCACCACCGAAGGAGCGCGGATAGACGAAAGGGCGAACAAAGGTCTTACCCGGGTTGACCACCTTCCCATACTGTGGGCGCTCCCATCCCTGATGTTGACTTTCGTCGGGTGCTCCTTCTGCGCGACATCGAATCCATCCCACACTTCGAGCCGTTCGACCTCGTCACTCCGGTCGAGCGTTTGGACTTTGCAAGGCGCTAGGAGGGTGTAGGAGAGCTACGTGGGTCTGGTAGAATGAGGAACGCTGCAGCGCCCCTTATTGTATAGCGGCTCGCCGATAGTACTGGGCGCCTGCGCTAGGCCGCGGGGACCCCGGGTTAGGGCAGAGTCACCCAGAGCCTGAAAGACCGCGCTAATTTGTACATGACCACCCCACACTACCCTTCATTTCTATCCATGATCAGCAGACCATCTAATCTATACCCTTCACTGTACATGCCTAAGCCTAATACCTACTGTAGCACATGCGTGCGAAATTCAAATTCGGAAATAAATAAATAAATAACGCAAGGGCCATTTACGTACGTAAGCAATCGTTGATAACGCTGCTTTAAGCATGGTTAACGTGAGGCGAGGCACAGGAGCGACGCCTTGCCCTCCCCGCTTCTCCTCACCTTCACCTTCACCCTCCTAACACGACCATGATTATCCTTCTCGCAATTCTGGCAGCTACCCGCGCCTACCCCGTTGGCCTACAATCACCACCCATACTCGCTCTTGACCAACTTCAATCCCCCTCTTGTAATGATCCGAATAATTGCCGCTCGCTCTGGGACATTATCCGGAGTTGTGCGCTCACAATCTTCTTATGCACATGGGTCTCCGTGCATCCCAATATCCCGGGTCCTGACGAGGGATGGCCCAAGGTCACATTACGACGTATAGGACTCGTGCTTGCTATCCTTGTCATGCCCGAAGCAATCATCGCATGGGCATTGCGGCAACGATTTGCTGCCGGAAAATTAGCAGAAAAATACAAAGGTGAGTCTTAAAAAGTGAGGTTGAAAACAAACTTTGACCGCTAGATGCAGGAGAGGGATGGACTCTCACTCACGGATTCTTTGCGACCATGGGCGGTTTCATGGAATACGAAGGAAACCGGCCCATCCGAGTGCTGTTGCCCAATGAGCTAGAATCCTATTCTCTGACGGGCAATGGGGATTTCCCAAGGCTCTCGAAAATGGAGATCGAGGACAAGAGCAAAGGTGACTTCATATCCAAATCCGTCATCATCCTGCAAACTAGCTGGTTTGTGCTGCAATGCATCGCTCGAGGAGCGCAAGGTCTATCAATCACCGAGCTAGAACTCGCTACGATTGCCTTTGCAGGTCTCAATTTTGTGATATACCTGCTTTGGTGGGACAAGCCGCTGAATGTGCAGTATGGGGTGCGCGTATACAAGAAACGAACGACTGAAGAGCCCGTGGATGACGGACATGTCGAAGCCGCAGTTGGATGTTGGGTCGCACTTGGAAATGCACTTTCAGAGCTTCCAGCGGCGATTGTCCATGGCCCATTCGATCCGTCGAGCGGATTGCCATGGCTTGCTCGTGTTCTCGCTTGGCCAATCATCAAGCCTTTTTTCATGATTTTAATTGGCTCAGAGGACGATAAGGTGGGTGAGAAGAGGGTCAGCATGTTTTTTCCCAGCAATTGGGAGAATGAGACCTACGCATGGTTCCTCGTGCTCACCATCGCGTCAGCCTTTGGTGGCATTCACTGCATTGGATGGTCATTCGCGTTTCACTCTAGCATAGATCGAACTCTCTGGCGTGTCGCTTCAGTTTCTATAACTAGTATTCCAACTGCCCTGTTTCTACCCGCATTTCTACCTAACCTGATTCGCGGTCGCTTTAAGTATGTAACTGATTTAATTCTGAGCTTTTTTGCGGCACTGGAACTAATTTTTATGTACTTAGTCGATTAGCGTTGCTTATACTCACTTTCGTGTGTCTTAGATCGCTTCCTCCTGCAGCATACCATGTTGTACGCTGGACCTCATTCATCCCACACGCATGATTGGTTCGCACCTACCCAATACAATGGTTCTGTATTATTTACTACCGTCCGAAGACGCTCTACTTTGTAATGTTGTCAGAGAAGATGGATTACGTGCCAATCCCTCGTTGGGACCCAGAATGACGACAATTCTGCCTTGTATGCTACCGTACTTCAAATTGTGACGGCGGGCCCTCCGAGTCTTCAAGTTTTGCCGAGAGTCTAGCCACCAACCAACACAAGCTCGCGATTCTATGAAGACTTTCCAGGTGCTCACAATATCAATGCTTCTGCGTCGTAACTGATTCAGCCCGAATCGTCAATTCCGAGTCATCACCCTTCTCATCTCATCGATCAAACGCAAGGCGGTCAGTGCTCCGTAGGCCCTGCAGTCAAAATCGATTGATTCTCATGCCATTACGCTGTTGTACTACGAGTACGTCACCGTCGTCCTAGACGGAAGTATCGGGTTGTACAGTACAGTGCATTGGCGTGCATGCATACACAATAGGACGGGACGCGGATGAGTTGAAATGCGTCTCTTGAAACTTGCACTTGTCATCGAGGAGATCAACGAAGCGCTGTCGTTGGACCAACTACAGCACGACGTCAGGTCTAAACATCTCAGTGGCAGGGGCGTAAGCTCTACCTCTTTGAGTCGGTGCGGACGGAAGGAAAACTCAATTGCGAACCTCTAGATATCTTATTCGGACAGATCTTGAACCTCGGCGGTGACTGACAGTGCTGAATCCTCATTCACACTCCTGCTGCCGCCGGCGCAGTGCCCACCTCCGCACGTTGCACAGGGTGTTCCCCTAGGCGGTGCCCTTCATTCTTGCCCCCATCTAGCCCCCATCTAGCGCCGTTCCTGTGCCCAACACAGCATCTGAACTTCAATACGTGACCACATGTTCATGCATCCCTTCCCGGTGTCCCATCTTTATCTTCCCGCTTCCCAGTATTTACATGGCCTTCACGTATTCCAACCCCCAGAAAATACTCACGCTGGGTTTTTAGTTGAGAATGAAATCACGCAGTGGCCGCGGGAAACATGTCACACTTACGTACGTAATCGTTCTTCATTTAGGACCAAAAACACTGCCTCGTGGCCAATCCTCGAATTTAAGCAGCATGGTCAACATGAGGCACAGGAGCGACGCCTTATACTCTTCACCCTCCTAACACCACCATGATCATCCTTCTCGCAATTCTCGCAGCTACCCGCGCCTACCCCGTTGGCCTACAATCGCCACCCGTACTCGCTCGTGACCAACTTCAATCCCCATCTTGTAATGATCTTTATAACTGCCGCTCGCTCTGGGACATTATCCGCAGCTGTGCGGTCACAATTTTCTTATGCACATGGGTCTCCGTGCATCCCAATATTCCGGGTCCCGATGAGGGATGGCCGAGGGTCACAATACGACGTGTGGGACTCATGCTTGCTACCCTTGTCGTTCCCGAAGCCATCATAGCATGGGCATTACGACAACGATTGGCTGCCGGAAAACTAGCAGAAAAATACAAAGGTGGGTCTTAAGAAGTGAGGTTGAAAATCAATCAATTTTGACCGCTAGATGCAGGAGAAGGATGGACTCTTACTCACGGATTCTTTGCGACCATGGGCGGTTTCATGGAATACGAAGGAAACCGGCCCATCCGGGTGCTGTTGCCCGATGAACTAGAATCCTATTCTCTGACGGGCAATGGGGATTTCCCAAGGCTCTCGAAATGGAGATCCAGGACAAGAGCAAAGGCGACTTCATCTCCAAAGCGGTCGTCATCCTTCAAACCAGCTGGTTTGTGATGCAATGCATCGCGCGCGGTGTCCGAGGCCTGCCGATCACCGAGCTCGAGCTCGCCACGATTGCGTTTGCGGGTCTCAACTTTGCTATATACGTGCTGTGGTGGGACAAGCCACTGAACGTGCAATGCGGGGTACGAGTGTACCGCCAACGAATAACTGACCCGCCCGTGGATGATGGATATGTCATACCCACAGATGGATTTTGGGCCGCACTTGGAAGTGCACTTTCAAAACTTCCAGCCGCGATTGTCCATGGACCATCAAAGAAGGACAACGACGGGCCGTGGCTATACCGTGTTCTCGTGTGGCCAGTCGCCAAGCCCATCGAAATTATGGCCGGCGGAGACGAAGATAGGGTGGGGAATAGGATCTACACGTTCTATCCTCGTAAATGGAATGAAGATCAAACTATCGGATGGGCCTTTATAATCCTCATCGCTGGGATTGCGTCGGCCTTTGGGGGGATTCATTGCATTGGATGGTCATTCACTTTCCCCTCTGGCACGGAGAGGACACTCTGGCGTGTCGCTTCAATCTCTATCACGAGTATCCCAATTGCGGGGTTCCTATATATATTTGTGGTAGAGTCTGACTCGCTTGTCGATTTTCGCGATTGGGTTGATGATTACGTACCTGAGGCGATCAAGTTGCTGATAGCATTATTATTCATTCCGCCGCTTTTATTTCTTTACATACTTAGTCGATTGGTGTTGCTAATACTTGCTTTCATCACTCTTAGATCGCTTACTCCTGAAACATACTATACTGTACCCTGGACCTCATTCATCCCACACATATAACCCAACTTTATGCGCCCTTCTATAGACTGACTTCATAGTATTTGATTGTGACCGCTGTCCGAAGAATGGGCCGAAGGCGCCCTCCTCTAGTTTCTAAGTTAATGTTATGAAGGGTGACTGATGCATTGTCCATGATGCATGATGCATGATGCATCAAGCTCAAGCTTCACTATCCAGGGGCTGCAGGCGCAAGCTCGGTATCCAACACAGCACCACTCGAGGAGCACTGGGAACCGCCCGGACCATCATAGGACCCCGGGCCAGACTCGGACCCAGACGTCCCCTACCACGACGGGGAATATTCTTCCCCGATCCAGCGATCTGCGCGTCCTTCTCTTTCCCCTATTCTACTTCGTTCTTCCCTCTCTCACTGTCGCCTCTGGCACCACAAGTTGGGAACCCTCCATCCGGGACAACAAGGTCTGACAAAGAACCAGTGACGCAGTGGAAGCTCGCGGACTGGCTCAGCCGTTCGACTGGACTTGGACCTCTCATGTTACTCGAGTGGAGGAAACTGCGCAGTGGAGTCCGCGTCGCCCCAGATGACCGAATCGTTGACTATGATGAGTCCTCGGTGCGGGTCCTCGCCCCGTCGCGCGTGCCTCGTGCGAACTGCTCTGTCGACACGTGAGCGACTTGGTTCCCAGGTGCTGGTGTCGCCTCTGCCTTCCAGACCTTGGGGTCTCGTCCATCTGGCAGATGGTGCCATTCGTGTCATAGTGGATCGGGCGCTGCCAGAGATGTTTACCACAAGTTTCGCGTCATCGTCACACCACAACTGCTCAATTGGAAACCCATCATCAGGGAAACACGGTGTCTGGCGAAGAACCAGCGGCGCAGTGGATGCTCGCGAACGGGCTCGTCCGGAAGAGCAGCAACTTGAACAGGTCGACTAGATTGGGCCGCTCACTTCGCGCGTCTCACTCCGGTTGACGTTGTTCGCGTGGAGGAAACTGCGATTATCGATGACTCGTCATCGGTGTGGGTGCTCGCCCTTCTACGCGTGGGCTGACCCTATCCGGGCATGGGCGACTCGGCACCGACGGGCTCAGTACCCCAAATAGACGAACTACTTGTCCGGCTGCCGGAAGGACTGCGTGATTTCTAGGGGAGGGAGATAGGGACTGGATCTGCATCCGCAAGAGAGACTGCTAAGTGAATGAGGTACTAGATGTCCCTTCGCTGGTCAAGCTATGCGTTTCATCCACCTCGTTGGCATCCATGTTTGTAGCGAACCAGGTATTGCGAGCGATGTTTACCCCTTGGCCCTTTATCATCTTCATCACCCCACACCCAATTGTCGTCTTTCGACAAGTTTGCTGGGTGTATTTACCAGCGGAATATGAGATTTAGGACTTTGAGTGCGTGCACGTGAAGCTGTGAATGGTTTGATCAAGTCAAAGGTTGGCCTCTTTCGATCGCCACTATTAATAATGACTTACGACGGATGAGTGGAGTCCACCTTCTGCTTCGCCGCTGCTGTCGTCATCATTGTTGCCGCTCCTGTTGTTTCTACAGTCTCTGCTCCTCGAGCCGCTTCCTCGATCCGATGCCCGATGCCCTGCCATCGAGCACATCAGCACGTCTTCCTCATCGTAACTGGTCATAATCCTTGTCGACGTAAATGGCGCCTCGAGGTTTCGCGACCTGGTGGGACGGCGGGGCCTCGTATCTGTCTGCTCCCGCGGCCACCAATAGCACTGCCAGTGGGAGCATGGGACTGTGCACGACGTGGCGGTTGGTCCCATAGATTTGACGGCGAACAGCACTTTACTTCCTGTGGAGACTAGACATCGGCGAGGTGATGACGGGTGACGGGGCAGGACGCAGAGAAGATGGCCCGCCTTTGTCATAATAGGCGCTCATCCCAGTCGTTGAGAAGACGGAGATCACAGAGGCACTGTCGCTAGGTGCTGAGTTCATGCCCTTGTGGACGATTTCGACGAAGCACCTGGTAACGTATGTCTGCTTTTGCAGAAAACCAGTCCGTCGATCCAACTGCAGCACGAGGTTAAGATCGACAAAATGCAAGCGAGGACAAGGGCAGGGGTTAATACCTATTGGCCCCGATGGGGCCGGAGGAAGTGGCGACATCGACTGTGGGGGAGGGTGACACAATGGTTCGCCCATATGTGCACATCACAGTACGATGTTCTCCTGCTTACGCATTACTCGGGCTCCGGCCTTGGAACCAATACTCCTCGATGTACACAGGCTTCTGTCCTATGGTAGAGCAGTCCTTGAACAGCCACGGTTTATTATTAAAAATTAGAACGGCTCACCATCCTTCTCTACCACCGAACAACCCGTATTGTACCGGCAAAAAAATACGTCGAACCCCCTGTCCTCTTCAGACAAGCACACCACTCGTGCATTCCCAACAACAAGTTGAATCTAGCATCAAAATAAACGGAAAACATCAATCCCATGTCGGGAAAGCTATCATCGATGCCACTCAGGCTTAAAACGGAGAGCATAAACACTCACGCACAGCTTGTGGAACATTACCAACAGGACGTCCTCTTCAGTGCAACACGCGAGCCAGAGGGCGAGCGTTCGTCGGTCCATGAGCAACATCAAGTTGGCGTAATGATGGAAGGGATATAGATGTTGCACAGTCACACGGGTGGCGGTGCTGGTGGTGCTGGATGGGAGTGGGAAGAGAGTCGGAGAGGTGAGAGCACTGTGAGAGTGGAGGAGAACGACGATGGAGGCGCTTAAATGGGTCGCTGGTGTTGAGAGATCAGATGGACCCTTCAATAGTCCACAACTTGAAGCTGACAGTAGAGTGAACGCTGTGGCTGCCGGAGTGCGAGCGTGTCGAGGATTGTGAACAGACATATTTAGCACGTTTCAATGGCCGACCTCCGAGTCTCCCGGGCCCAGCTTGTCGTTGTGCTCTTTCCCAAGCGTCTTTTTCGATGGAATCGATAGCACACCTTGAAAATACCCGGGTTAACCACTGGCACCTTCCCATGCTGTGGGCGCTCCCATCCCTGATGTTGACTTTCGTTGGGTGCTCCTTTTGCGCGACATCGAATCCATCCTACACTTCGAGCTGTTCGACCTCGTCACTCCGGTCGAGCATTTGGACTTTGCAAGGCGCGAGGAAGGTGTAGGAGACTATGTGGGTCTGGTAGAATGGGGGAAATTGCAGCACCCCTTGTTGCATATGCGTGGCTCTCCGATAGTACTGGGCGCCTGCGCTAGGCCATGGGGACCCGGGTTAGGGCAGAGTCACCCACAGTACGTACATTTGGGACCGAAAACGCTGCCTCGTGGCCAATCTTCGAATTTAAGCAGCATGGTCAACATGAGGCACAGGAGCGACACCTTATACTCTTCACCCTCCCAACACCACCATGATAATCCTTCTCGCAATTCTCGCAGCTGCTCGCGCATACCCCTTTGGCCTACAATCACCACCAGTCCTCTCTCTTTACCAACTTCACTCTGCCACTTGTAATGATCCCAATAACTCCCGCTCGCTCTGGGACATTATCCGGAGTTGTGCACTCACAATCTTCCTATGCACATGGGTCTCCGTGCATCCCAATATTCCGGGTCCTGATGAGGGATGGCCAAGGGTCACCATACGACGTGTGGGACTCATGCTTGCCACTCTTTTCGTTCCCGAAGCCATCATCGCATGGGCGTTACGACAACGATTGGCTGCCGGAAAACTAGCAGAAGATTACAAAGGTGAGTCTTAAAAAGTGAGGTTGAAAACAAATTCTGACCGCTAGATGCAGGAGAGGGATGGACACTTACTCACGGATTCTTTGCGACCATGGGCGGTTTCATGGAATACGAAGGAAACCGGCCCATCCGAGTGCTCTTGCCCTCAGAGCTGAAATCCTATTCTCTGACGGGCAATGGCGATTTCCCGAGGCTCTCGAAAATGGAGGTCGAGGATAAGAGCAAAGGTAATTTTATCTCCAAAGCCGTCGTCATCCTTCAAACCAGCTGGTTTGTGATGCAATGCATCGCGCGCGGTGTCCGAGGCCTACCGATCACCGAGCTCGAACTCGCCACGATTGCGTTTGCAGGTCTTAACTTCGTTTTATACCTGCTGTGGTGGGACAAGCCGCTGAACGTGCAATGCGGGATGCGAGTATACAAGAAACGGATAACTGACTCGCCCGTGGATGATGGAGATGTTATGGCCACAGCTGGATTTTGGGTTGCACTTGGAAGTGCACTTTCAAGACTTCCAGCCGCGATTATCCGTGGACCATTGAAGCAGGATTACGACGACTGGTCGTGGCTACTCCGTGTTCTCATATGGACAGTCATCAAGCCCATCGAAATTATGGCTGGCGGAGACCAAGATTGGGTGGAGAATAGGATCTACACGTTTTATCCTCGTGAATGGAATAAATATCAAACTAACAGATGGGCCCTTACGATGGTCATCGCTGGGATTGCGTCGGCCTTTGGGGGGATTCATTGCATTGGATGGTCGTTCACTTTCCTCTCTGGCACGGAGAGAACACTCTGGCGTGTCGCTTCAATCTCTATCACGAGTATCCCAATTGCGCTGTTCCTATCTCTATTTGTGTTGGATTCTGACCCGTTTGACGAGTTTCGCTCTTGGTTTGGTCATCACGTACCTGACATGATCAAGTGGCTAATAGTAGTACCTTTTATCCTGCAATTATTTCTTTACGTACTCAGTCGATTGGTGTTGCTAATACTCGCTTTCTTATGTCTTAGATCGCTTCCTCCTGCAACATACTATACTGTACAGTGGACCTCATTCATCCCGCACATATAGTTAGTTTAGTTTTACGACCCCGTCTTTATGCGCCGTTCTATAGAACGGCTTCATAATATTTGATTGTGACCGCTGTCCGAAGAAGACATGATGCTTTAGTTTCTGAATTAATGTTGTGAGTGTGAGGGGTGACTGATGTCCACCAAGCCCCTTGTTGGGCCCGGGTATATGAAGCCACGCATGTATGCTTATAGGCATCGCTTACTCTGCATAAAACAGAACACTACGACCAACGACTTATACCTAGCACGACCTCTGCTCTTATCCGAGGCAAGCTATGACAATGGCACTGCTCCTTTACCATTCGACATCAGGATCGCCACACTCTCCAGGGCCGCAGGCGCAAGCTCGACATCCAACAGAGCACAACCTGAGGAGCACTCACTCGCGGATGGGCTCAGCTGGGAGAGCAGCAAATCGATTGAATTGGACCACTCACTCCGCACGTCGCTTTCCGGCTGACATTGTTCAAGTAGAGGAAACTGCACAGCGCTGCGCGTGTCACCCAAAATGGCCAAATTGTTGATTGATTATCGATGAGTCGCCCTCGGTGCGGATGCTCGCCCTGCTACGCGTATTATTTGAAGGCCAACCCTATCCAGGCATAGGCAACTCGGAACCAACGAGTTCATTACCCTGAAGAGATGAACTACTCATCCGGCTGCTGCCGGTAGTGAATGAGATACTGGATGCGGAATTTGAGAGCCCGAAGATGGCGTGGGAGCGGATACCCCGGCGGCGCTGGAAACGCTGACAGCGTGAGAGGGAGGAGACGACATACAGTGCAGGACAGCTAAACATGACAAAGTAGCTAGAGACAGAATGAGATTTTTTGAGGATAAATGGACCTCAGATTTGGACTCAGAAGGGCTGAAAACGTCCAAAAACACCCTTTTCTAGGTTTTCCCATGCTTTTTCGGGTTGGACAAAATTTTGACTAGTTTTTTTAATATATTTGGGGCCCCTTTTTGGGGTAAATAACATCAAATTTGTGGGTTCAACACGGCATCGATCAACCTGCCGATGAGATCTCTGTTTACAAACTGCCCACTATGTCACAGTACTAGTGGAGATTTGACCCCCTTCGATTGGCAAGCAAACATGTGTTTCTCATCAAAAAAAGTTCATGGACATGCAGATTGTCACCGCTACTACAGTGGACTCGATAGTCCAATGGTGAATACGAGGAACAATACGAAGGTTACGATGAGGAAGGCAAGCATACACCCGTATGTCTTCCGGGAGTGGAGCGATAAGTCGAACCAAGGGCGACAAAGTTCGCCCGACTTCGACTTGTAGCGAGAACGACCTGTTATTGAGACAGAAGACTCAAGTTGGAGTCTTAGTAACTAGGTACAACACTATAAATACTACTGTGGGGAGGCTATTCCCATAAAGCCTTATACGAACGATAGCAACAATCAATCAGAGGCGCGGCATAATCAGACAGCTAGCAATCAGGGCATCAAGCCCTGCTAAAGGTACAATCTCACTTGTACGGATCAAACATGGTAGGGGGCAGTACATACGATGGGGCATAGCCGGTTCATGAACTTACCGCGGTCCAACGGACGCCAACCCATCCATTCTCGTGTGCCGGTGACATCACCCCTCGTCTAGGCAAGACGTCCTCGGCTTGGGGCAGTGGGAAGAGGCATGCGACATACAGGAGGGGTAGTACCGGCCGGGCTAGAGGCGACGCGCTCTAAAGGATGAACATATCCTTGTAGCCCCGAGAGCTTCTTGTGGACATTGGAGTTTTCAAGATGGGTGCGAGTGTCGCTGAGGGACTCGGCAAGGAGCTCATGCTCGGCTTGGAGGCGGTCGATGGCGAGGATGATATGGTGTGACTCTTCGAAGTCTGCGCGGTAACGGGAGATGTCGGCAGCGATACCCCAATCGTCCAGCTTGGCGGCGGCATCGAGAAGGGTATTGTAGGCGGAGGAGCGTCCTTGCAAGACCTGGAGAAACCAGGTGGGGAAGACCGTGGGTATGTCTGAGGGGAGGCGGTGGAAGGAGGCGTAGATCTCAGCGCGATAAGGGCCCTCACCAGGACCCTCGCGTCCAGTGAGTCCTTCGACCTTTGAGAGGTCTTCGCGGCAACGGCGGACCCATCGTGCCTTGAGGTAGACCCCTTCTTCCATGGGGATCTCGAAGTTGGGGGCGTTGTGGATGTTGGCGACGTACCCTTCAGGTGGCGTATCATCATCTCGGATGGCCTCTTCGTGGACAGCGAGGGCCTCCTCCAGGCCCTTAATGCGGCCTCGAAATGCGGACTCGTGGCGCGCCGTTTCCTCTTCGTGCTTGGAGATGGTGGCACAGAGGCCGGCGATAAGTTCTCGGAGGGTGTCTTGGGGGACGTCATCGAAGGCCAAGAGCACATTGACCGCAGTGCGAGGGGAGACGGGATCAGCCATCTGTATGGTTGCTGCGTGGTAGGAGGGGCCTCCAATGGTTGGCATGTGGTACGAGGTAGTCGAGCTGGGTCGCGATTCGTTAGTGACAGGGGCGTCCATGTCGAGGAAACTCTGCAGTAGCTGGTCGGTGGTGTGAGTGAGGACGTGGCGGGCATTGTCAAGAATCGCTGACGCTCGACTCTTGATAGAGTTCGCAATAGCGTCTCACCTGTTCTGGAGTGCTGATTGATATAGCTCAATCACTAAGCTTCGAGGGTCCTTGGAGGTTATCCAAGGGGAACGAGAGTGGGTTAGACGATGAGAGGGGGTCACTCCAATAGGTGAGATGATAGTCAGCAAGACTGATGTTTGATTAAGTCGAGCTTGGCTCGACTCTACAACTGCTGCAGGGTTTAAATACAAGTCTACTACCTAGGGGTTTGTAAGTAGCAAGTACAATCAATAAGCAGTCTTTCTCAGGCCTGTCAGCTCTTCCTAAGTATCAGTAAGCCATCTGTAAGCTATGATATCATAGAGTGCGTTTTTGGACTTTTAAGAACAATAACATGGGAACAGTCAGTCATCGGATCAGTAAGCGTATCAATATCAGACCATGGTAAGTCTCACGGAACGTCAAAACAGAGGCACCACACTTCAGAACAATAAGGAGTCTAGACGTGCCACTTGCATCCAGACTTCTTGCAAAAGGCCCAGTGCATACAGGCGTGTTTGGGGATAGGGATGGGCGTGGATCGAACGGAGGGGAGATCAGTTTCAAGGTGAGGTGATGAGACTCGTCCTGTAGATCGAGGTAAGTCCATAACATCATCTCCCCTTTAAGGTCGAGCTTTCCACAGCTCTCAGTCACCTCGATCCTGGGCTTCCCAGTTAATGTAGTCGTCAGGGTCTTCTCCTCCTTCGAGATGGTAGTCCCTCTGCTTCTCTGCCTCCTCTCGGTCTTCCCTTTCTTTCCTTTCTTTCTCTCGTTGTTTTGATCGATAGAGTTCCACGACAACTCCCATGCGAGTGAGGGGGTAGGCGTCTTGTGCGTGCTTTCGAGTGCAATTCCAGACCTCCTGGCACATGGCTAGGTATTCGTTGGTCATAGGGAATTTATCCTGAGATAGGATGTGAGAGCCGAGTCGGGACTCCTCGTTGGGGGTAAGAGTCGGAGTCCCTCGTCCCTTCCCTTTGCGTGCAGCAGAGGATGCCACCATGCGACGCGGGGTTGACTGCCCTCTCCCCCTCTTCGATCCCTTGGGTCTAGAAGGTGAGTGAGGGTCGGGGGCATCTTGACCTCCCTTTCCAGGAAGCTGGCTACTGCCTCCTTGGACGGCCTCCACCGATCCAATGGGAGAGGGATCGGCGGAAGTGGCAGGAAAGGGCTGCAGGGTCTTTTGAATGCGATCGCGGCTTTCCTGCTTTTCCGCTTCCTCCCTTTTGTCTTGGAGGTACGCGTATGGGCATCGGGGTACCTTCCCGAAGTGCCGGGGTAGGACTGCACAGAGTCCTCCAGGTCGGCACCTATTGTGAGGGTCGTGGCATTGATCCTCCGTGTGGCCTGCCCCTAGACCGTGGTAATGGCAGTTTTCAAGGATTTTGGGCGTGTGGGGTAAGTGATATCTCTGCCCCATCCCCATGCTCATCAGCCAATCTCCTCCTTCACCCGGAGAGATCAATGCTTTTGGGTCTCTGTTGTCGTAGGCTTCTCTGATCCTTTCCAAAGCTTGAGCCTCGGTGAGGTACTTCTTTGCTTCTCGGATCTCTGACTCAACGTTTCGCCTCTTCCGGTCGAGTTCCACCCATTTGTTGGTAAGGGTTTGTGCCTCCTTGCTGAGCCGTTCCTGCTCTAGGTCGAGGTACTTCTTTTCGATGGCTGAGGACTGGAGGCGGTACATTTCCGCGAAGATTCCGTTGTCATTGATCAATTCTGCCCCTCTGATCAGCGATCGGTCTCGGAAGTAATGTTCCGGCAGGAACTTGTCGAGGTCTTCTTCCTTGCACTCCCAAGGTGTCACCGGCTCCCGAGACGGCTAGCGTGTACGCCGTGGACCAGGGTAAGTTCTGTAACCGGGCGTCGATTGTATTGAGTCTCCGTTCCGATCTCTCCCGCGTGCTGTGTTTGTGTGTGATTGTTACGCCATGCCGACCGCCAACTTGTGATAGATTGATATGCCTACCCTTAAGGTCTGCGAGCACGGACCAGGGGTTGTACTATAAATAGTAGTCCTGTACCGTTAGGACTCGACAAGTCGAGTCTTTCGTCTATACATCTGCGTTGACCCTTCAGGGCTCCCTGTCAAAGACTAGCCGTCTTTGCTCGGTACCCTCGTCTTGCCACTCAAAGCGGAAGCGATCTTGGACTATCCTTGGTCTCTTCTCCTTTGAGTAGGAGTCGTACTCTTCTTCAAGAACTACCCGGACCACGGACGGGTGCACGCTGGCTTTCGTCATAGCCATCGCCGTTGTAGTTGGCCTCTACATTACCTCTATCATTCCATTGTTACTAAGCGAGACTGGTGAAACCGTAGCGGTGACATCAGACTCGACTTCGTCTTAAAAACGGCTTCGTCAACAGCCGTTAGCCCAACGTTGGAGTTCTTGGAGAACTACCCGGAGAAGGACCTTCCCCCACCGAATTCGCACGTATTCTGGAGGGAAGCACCCGCATCGCTGAGAAGAAACTACGGGGTGCACCTATATTACCCGTCAGGAAAGTACGGAGAAGGCAAAGCAGCCTTTGTATACTGGAAGACTACAACCCAGCAGTGGCACATACTGAGTCACGGAGAAAGACAGAAATATCCCAACTGGGGAGAGCCGCTCCCTGAAGTTGAAGCCTTCAATTACCCTCTAGGAGAAGTACCTCCCAACTTTGCATTTGAAGACCACGACCGGTCAAACTCGACATCAACATCAGACGACGAAGAGTCCAGCTCTCAGACCCAATCAAGCCCCAGATCGAGATCCAACACCCTTGACCGACTCGCTCAAGGAATAGAAGCGTTATCCTAGCACCACCATCATACCACGACACGATGTCAATATTACTAGTACGTCGACGGCTACGCCTACGCAGGTAGCCCCTCCCTCACAAGCAACACCCCTCCAACACAACCATCTATGTCAAGCGGTTCAATACAAAATCGCCTCAATACGGCTATGCGACGAACCATCGCGTCAGGAGGACCGCCGGGAGGTGGAAGTGGAGGCGGAGGCGGTGGACCTCCAGGACCACCAGGCCCAGGCCCACCAATCCCACCGCCACCTGCCGTCGGCCAAGCTGTTGCCGACCCAAAGATGATGGGGGCCCTACCTGCTATATTCGACGGAGATCGGGAAAGGGCAGACGACTTTATCGAAGAATTAAAGGGATACATTCGCCTCAACAACAACGTAGGAGGGATGAACTCCTACCTAAAATGCATCGCCCTCGCTCTTACCCTAATCAAAGGTCCGCTAGTGGCTAGCTGGACGAGGGACTTTGGAAACTTTTTCGACACCCTCACAGGAGCTGACGACGTCCCCGCCACGTGGGCGGCGTTTCTGGACGAATTCGCCCACCAGTTTCAAGACACTCAACGAGGAGAACGCGCCAAATTGAAGCTTCAAGGGTTGCGCATGAAGTGGCCCGAAATCGACGCTTACATCTCTCAATTCGAACAGTTGGCTCGAGAAGCGGGTTACACGGTTGGCAACGCCGAAACCAAGCAGTTCTTCATCCAGGGACTGCCACGAGGCGTTGCAGAAGACGTCATGAAGCCCCCTCTCATCCACGCCTATACAGACATTAAAGAAAGAGCCATCGAAAGCGTCAAGTCACGACAGGTGATAGACCAAATATTCGGCCCCCGACGCGCCCCCTTTCCCCAACGAGGAACGAACTTCAATGCATTCAATCGACTGAACAGGGGAGGCCGACCACAACAACGACCTCTAACACAGGCGAAACCCCAATACACGTCCACCAATGCCCCTTCCTGGATGGCCAACCAACCAGTTCCAATGGACGTGGACCGCACCAAGGCCGGACCATCGTCGAGAGGACGAGTCATTCAAACACAGCCCCGTCCGCAACCACGGAGCAATCTATGCTTCCAATGTAACCAGCCAGGGCATATTGCGCGCAACTGCCCACAAAGGAAGACTCAAGCGAGCCTCATTGACTGGAACGATGACGAGATGGTGGCCGAAGAACCCAAGGACAAAGTAGCATGGATGGAAGAGCAGCTGCGATCTCTTACCCTTGAGGAATCATCCAGCCTAGGAGAACGGATGAGAGAACGCCAGGATTTTCACTCAGTCTAATCTGTACAGCCTGGATTAGACAAACCTCGAGAAATGTATTTATGTCGGCACGCAAATCAATGACAATCCGATCGTACGTACATTCCTCGAAGAAGAGGGCTGAAGCCACCGCTCTGGTAGATTCCGGGGCCACAGAAAATTTCATGAACCTAGACTATGCAAAATGGCTGGGTCTCCCATAAAGAGATTGCAATACCCCCGACAGGTGTACAATGTGGACGGTACCCTTAACCGAGGAGGTGCGCTTGAATTCTTTACTGACCTCCAGGTACAAACCGGGACGAACCGAACAAATATGAGGTTCTTCCTCGCCAACTTAGGAGACCACAAACTAATTCTGGGATACCCTTGGTTCGCCGCGGTCCAACCAAAGATAGACTGGCTCAAGGGTTGGCTGGACTATTCGCAGCTCCCTATAGTCTTGAGGAGCTCCGATGCAACAAAGGCCAAGTTCCTACCTAAAGGAATCCGTCCGACCCAACGCGAGCAAGAGGCCGTACTCGTCGCACGGGTGGAGTGGACAGAGCCACCGACATCAACGACAAAGAACACCCCATACCTAGTCAGTACCAACGGCATCAAAAGTTTTCAGCGAACAAGCGGCGCAGCGCTTCCCGGAACCGAGAATCTGGGATCATGCTATAGAGCTTAAGCCAGGCGCTCCAAGTATGATACCTGGGAAAATCTACGCTCTCACCCAGTTCGAACAGGAAGAATTGAAAAGGTTCGTCCAGGAACACCTCAAGAAAGGGTACATCCGACCATCGAAGAGTCCCTACGCTGCCCCATTTTCTTCATCAAAAAGAAAGACGGAAAACTCCGTCCCGTCCAGACTACCGAAAAATCAACCAATGGACAATTCGCAATCAATACCCACTTCCGCTCATCCCGCAATTAATCAACAAAGTACGATCGCGCACCTTGTTCACCAAATTTGACATTCGATGGGGGTACAACAACGTAAGGATCAAAGCGGGAGATGAGTGGAAGGCAGCCTTTATCACCAACCAAGGACTATTCGAGCCCACGGTCATGTTTTTCGGACTCACCAACTCGCCAGCCACCTTCCAAATGATGATGGACGCAATCTTCGCTGAAGAAATGCGAGAAGGCTGGTAGTCATCTACATGGACGACATGTTGATCGCGACGGATGATGACCCCCAATTTCACGAAATATGCGTACACCGAGTTCTAGACAAACTAGCAAAACACGACCTATACCTGAAACCCGAAAAATGTGCATTCAGCCAGCGTCGCATCGACTTCTTGGGTGTCATCCTCCAGCACGGCACGATCCACATGGACCCAGCCAAGACACAAGGCGTCGCAGACTGGCCACGACCGACAAACGTCACGGAAGTGAGAGCATTCCTGGGATTTACGGGTTTTTACCGGTATTTTATACCGAACTACTCAAAAATTGCTCGCCCTCTACTAGATCTCACGAAGAAAACCATCGCGTGGCAATGGAAAGACGAACAAACGAAGGCCTTTGAACTCCTCAAAACGCTTATGTGCAGACGACCAGTCCTCGCCCAGCCAGACTATACCAAGCCATTCATCCTCCACACGGACGCCTCGGGATATGGCGTGGGAGCCATACTCTTGCAGGAGGGCGACCCCAATCCAGGACGACCACTAAAATTCCGGCTCCACCCAATCGCGTACTACTCGTCAACTTTTATCCCGGCAGAGCGGAACTACGACATTTATGAACGGGAGTTGTTAGCCGTAGTGAAAGCCCTCAAACATTGGAGACAACACCTTGGCTTTACCCGGCACCCATTTACAATCGTAACTGACCATGCCAACCTAGCTTTCTGGAAAGAACCAAGAGACCTGAATAGACGAACAGCCCGCTGGCATGCGCTCTTACAAGATTACTGGTTCAATATCCAAGTCACGCCGGGAAAGTCACACATGGCGGCAGACTTCCTGTCGCGCCCACCGCTAGCAGACAAAGGCAGAGAAGATAATAAACAAATAACCGTCTTACCCGAGCGCCTATTCGTTGATTCTCACTACGAAATACCCGATGAACACCGCGGGTTGCCACGGACCCTTCCAATCGAACCGACGCCACGACTCTCTAAACCGCCAACCCGCATTCGCGTCTTCGACTTGGACTCGATCTATCAGGACCTAGAAGACAACATCAGGTGGTCCCAAAAGCAGCACCCGCGTCTCATGAAGGAATGGGAAAGCACCTTCCACTGTATCCAAGAAGAGCAAACCCATCGCGTCCCAAAATGGACCCAAGCCGGAAAACTAGTAGTTCCCCCAGACATTGCGCTCAAACGACGAATCCTCGCCCACACTCACGACGCGCCAACGGCAGGACACCCGGGCAGAGACGAGACCCTTCGCCAGGTCAAAAGAGACTTTTGGTGGCCCGGCATGAACGCGTGGATCACGGACTATGTCGAAGGATGTGGAGAGTGTCAGCAAAACAAAATCCGCACGCACCGTCCCCGAGTCCCTCTCTACAAAATCGACACCCCATCGGATGCCAAACCCTTCGAGCGGATAGCCATGGATCTCATCACCGGCCTCCCTAAGAGCCAAAATCATGACGCAATCCTCACTATAGTGGATCATGGATGTTCCCAAGCGGCCGCCTTCATTCCGTGCTCCACGACCATAACGGGCCCCGATATCGCACAAATATATCTGGATAACATCTACCGATGGTTCGGACTCCCCAAAAAGATCATAACGGACAGAGATCCGCGTTTCACGTCCCACTTTGGACGTGCCCTTACGGCTAAACTGGGGGTCCAGCAAAATCTATCAACCGCTTTCCACCCTCAAACCGACGGATTGGCAGAGAGAACCAATCAGTGGATCGAGCAGTATTTGCGACTTATCACTGGAGCGCAGCCAAACGACTGGAGTAGATGGCTCACGATCGCATCAGCGGTGCATAACGACCGGCAAAACACCACCCTGAAGATGTCCCCAAATCAGGCGTTATTGGGATATCGGCCTATCTTGTACCCAAATCAAATAGTAGGAACAAACAGCGAAGAGGCCGAAGGACGCATCGATGAAATGCTGAAACGGAGAGCACAAGCCACCGCAGCCATCAACAAAGCGGCGCATCAAGGAGAGATCCCGAAAGACATGTTTCAAGTCGGACAACAAGTATGGCTCGAAGCCGGCAATTTGAAACTGCCGTACCAGACGTCGAAACTAGCCCCGAAACGACAAGGACCCTTCAAGATCATCAAAAGGGTCTCATCAGTGGCGTATCAATTGGAACTTCCTCCAGCATGGAACATCCACAATGTGTTCCACGCTTCGCTTCTCCTACCCTATCGCAAAACTACCTCACATGGTCCGAACTTCATCCGACCGCCACCCGAACTGATCGGAGGAGAAGACGAATATGAAGTAGAAGCCATCATTAATCACCGATTCAAAGGGCGAAAGCGGCAGTTGGAATATCTCCTGAAGTGGAAAGGCTATCCCCACAGCGACAATACGTGGGAACCCAGGGATCGCATCCATGCTGACCAACTGATCAAAGACTATCATAAGCACACCCCCCTTTTTCCAGATAAAAGGACCGCACGAGTCGCAGTAATCCAGCAGCAGAACTGGACGCCCCAGTCGATCCCCTCTACGCCTTCGCCCCCCTCCTTTCTCCCGAAGAACTCCTCGTCACACCTCGCAACCCGTGGCTTCAGTTCCATCTTGATACGCTCGCCGCACATTTCGACCGCAAGTATAAGATGTCCCAGAACCTCCGTTCGCCCTCACCATCATCCAGCACCTCATATGCCGTCCCCCATGTCGTCGGAGCTCCTCTCTCGCCTCGCTCCACCGCCTCCCTCCTGGCCGCCAAGAATCACATCCCCGAAGAAACTATGCGCGAGATCGCAGCCGGCCTCCTCCGGACAATTGAGGAGCGTGAAAACACACACAACGGAGAACTCCGACGACTCCACGAACGCATCGAAAGTCTCGAAGAACTCGTGGGCGACGAGGAAGACGACGAGCCACCAGAGGGCTTTATCCGGAACAACGGCAAAATCAGGAACTTCGATATTCCCATGGGCGACGGTTTACACCTCCCCGCAAAATTCATCCGCCAGCATCCCGGCGACTACACCAAGGCCGAAGGCCTCACGGGCAAGGAGTTCTCCTTCGAGTCCCCCTACAGCATTGAAGTCTACGCCGCGCCCGACCTCCGGGTGGACGAAGTCCCTGAGCCGCTTCCCCTCTGGGTACAAACAATCATCGAGGGGCGAACAGCAACCTTCGAGGCGCTCCGTCGGGCCGCGATCGAACTCGCGGATTTCGGACTCGTCGCCGACCTCACGCGCGCCCGCGAAACTTATCTTAAGGCCCAAGAAATGGAGCTTCAACGGGACCAAATTGAAGCGGATCTGGCCCTCCTCCATGAAAAGTACGCTCTCACCCGCGGACGTCTCGAACTCGCCCGCGTATCCAAACGCCTCGCCCGCCAACAGTACCTGGTCCCTGCGGTACTTCGGGACGACGAAAACTTCCCCCGCGTACCCCCCAAGACTCGCAACGTGAAGCGAGGACGCTTCGCCGTCTAAGAGGAGGGTGATGTCACCGGCTCCCGAGACGGCTAGCTTGTATGCCATGGACCGGGGTAAGTTCTGTAACCGGGCGCCGTTTGTATTGAGTCTCCGTTCCGATATCTCCCGCTTGCTGTGCTGTGTTGTGATTGTTACGCCGTGCCGACCGCCAACCTGTGATAGATTGATATGCCCACCCTTAAGGTCTGCGAGCACGGACCAGGGGTTGTACTATAAATAGTAGTCCTGTACCGTTAGGACTCGACAAGTCGAGTCTTTCGTCTATACATCGGTGTTGTCCCCTTCAGGGCTCCCTGTCAAAGACTAGCCATCTTTGCTCGGTACCCTCGTCTTGCCACTCAAAGCGGAAGCGATCTTGGACTATCCTTGGTCTCTTCTCCTTTGAGTAGGAGTCATACTCGTCTTCAAGAGCTACCCGAACCACGGACGGGTATATGCTGGCCTTCGTCATAGCCATCGCCGTCATAGTTGGCCTTTACACTATCCTCCTGTCGTTCCATTGTTACTAAGCGAGACTGGTGAAACCGTAGCGGTGACACCAGCTCAGTCATCGTACTTGTACAGTAATCAAACCAGTAAGCAGTCAGTCAGTCCTAGTACAGTAACTGGTAGGATTCATAACCGAACTTGTAAGCAATCAGTCAGTACTAACAGTCGGGCTACTTGGGTTATTCGATTTTAGTCAGCGATCCAGTCAGCAGTCTTAGTCATCGCACCCTGTGTGGTACTAGTACCATATCCAGAACCTGAGAACGTAATACCATAAGAAGACTTAGCTATTTTTATGGCGCAATGTGCCATAATGGGGTTGTACCCATGGCTGCGCCTATTGGCAGTTGAATGCATGTATCATAGTCAGTCCGCAAAAATGTAAGTAAACATAGCCGGAACTCGCAAGTTCTTGACACCTGCCTACACACCTCACCGCCTGCCTCCGCACCTCACTGCCCGCCTCCGCACCTTGCCACTTGCCTCCATGCCCCACTGCCTGCCTATGCACCTCACCACCTGCCTACGCGCCTCACCACCTGCCTCCACACCTCACCGCATGCCTCTGCGCCTCACCTCCTGCCTCAGCACCTGCCTCCGCGCCTGCCCACGCCTGCCCACCTGCCCCCCTCTCTGCCTGATCAACAATGGCGACTGCAACCATGGTGATGGAAAATGTGACAGCGGTGACACAGCGGGGGAGATGCCAACTGCAACAGCACCTCTAGCATACCATTCGATAGCTTGTAATTGTATATCATTGCCTTTTGAAAATAAAAGAATTGCTGTGTGATTGAGTGAATGAAACCCATACCCTTACCCATGGGGTATGGGTATTGAATTGAACCCGTACCCATACCCATACAAACCCGTACCCGCCTTCACGGGTATGGGTATGTATGGGTACAGGTACGGGTCTGATAGAAAGTACCCACAGGTTACCCGTGTCGAACACTAGGAGACATGGCCGACGTCTGACCAAAGTACCCCCTTTAAAAAAGATTGAGGGACTGGCTCACATGCACGAAGAGATCATGGAGGTGCTCACCCAATGTTTCTTCGGCCTCACACCCCCCAGCGTCGAAGCCATCATGGAAGACAACTCACCAGCAAAACTCACCCGCGTACTCGCACCAGTTGACCAAGACATGGTGACTACACCCCTCAACAAAACCACCACCCGCTCAACCCCAGGCCAATCCGGACACTCCTGGACAATCATCAAATGGGCCTGGGAAGCACACAAAAAAAGGCTCCTCAACCTCCTGGAAGCCTGCCTGAAGGTGGGCCACCACCCAAAAATATGGAAGGAAGCAGTTGTGTGCGTGATCCCTAAACCTAACTGTGCAGACTGCTCGCTAGCAAAAAACTTCAGACTGATCTCCCTACCGGAGTGCCTTGGTAAACTACTGGAGAAAGTAGTGGCCAGGCTCATCTACAGGGATCTGACCAAACACCCTCTGGTACCACCAAACCAGTTCGGAGGTCGCAACGCCTCCTCCACACTAGATGTGGGGCTCACTCTCCTCCATGACATCCAAGCTGCCCACCAGAGCGGAGTCAAATGTGGACTGCTCCTCTTCGACATACAGGGCTTTTTCGACAACATAAACCACAGTAGGCTCATACAAACCCTCACCAACCTAGGCTTCACCTCCGAGCTGGTCGAGTGGTGCCACTCCTTCCTCAAAGACTGGAGAGTCCGCCTCCGCTTTAATGGCAGGACCTCAGACGTGTTCGACTTCACCACAGGCACACCACAAGGCTCACCAGTGTCCCCGGTCCTGTCAATTATCTACACCTCCCCGCTACTACATAAGATGCGAGACTGGGCCAACTCATCGCTTGGTATGTACATCGACGATGGTGCCATCTTTGCATGCGGCAAGGACTGGAACTCGGTCGAGAAACTACTCCGTGAAGGGTACAGCACATGCACTGAGTGGCTGACACGGGCAGGACTGAAGGCAGAACCGGATAAATCGGAACTGATCTTCTTCTGAAAAGGCTGTTCCAATGCCGACCTACCACCCCCTTACATCCACCTCCCACTCCCATCCCTCAATACATACTACTGGGTACCAGCAGCCAATGTGTTCCGTTACCTTGGCTTCTTCTTCGATGCGAAGCTCTCATGGACCCAGCACGTTGACATCATGTGCAACAGGGCCCACATGTCGCTGAAAGCACTCCAACTACTTGGCAACTTGGTCCGAGGCCTTGACCAAGCCAAATGGAAACTGGCCTACAACACTGTATGCCTGCCAGTACTCACGTATGGCTGCCAACTCTGGTACACAGATAAGCAGAAAGGGCTGGTAAATAAGCTACAAGTGGTTCAAAACGAAGCAGTAAGAATTATCTCAGGCACGTTCAGAACAACGCCCCAGGAACCACTCCACCAACTACTAACCATCCTACCAATGGACCTGAGACTTGATACACTGGTCAAAAGCACAGCACTCAGGCTGTACTGCCTGCCCTCCCTGAACCAATTGTTCATCCAGATCGGAGAGGGTTGGCACAGCCCGGACCCTGAAGACCTACCCCTCCCTACCCTGCACAACGCCAGGACCAACACCACCCTCCGTGCCCTAGCGGCTAGGGTCCTGGCAAGTGGTCCATGCATCACACCATACCCCAATCTCCCGGCTGGTGCACTGTGGTGGAACAGGAGGGTGGAGGTCGCACCCAAGAGGAACGATGGAAATGAGGACCCGCAGGTGACCTCCGAGGTCATTGTCAATGCCTGTAGGAAAGGCATGACCATCAACATACACTGCGAAGGCATGCTGTCCAACAGAAACCGCCCCAACGGAAAGCAACTAGGAGCCACCTCAGCAGTGCTATACCATGAAGGGAAGGAAGCAGGACACAAAGAACAAGTCTCTGGTGAGACAGTTACAGATTCGGATATGTGTATTCGATCACTGGGCCCGGGACTAGAGATACTCGCTCACTTCCTAAACAACCAGGGCACCCAAAAACTGGACAGAGTCATAATAGTACTCTTATCGGCAGCGGCAATAAAGAGAACACTTGATGCCTCCCTCCACAGGGAACAAGCCTCAGTGATCAGACACTTGAACCAACTAGGTGAGCTCCTCCATGCGCACCCAAACTTGAGCATAAAGCTACTGTGGCTCCCCAGTACATGCAACTTTGTTGGTTGCAGGAGAGCCAGGCAACTCACCCTGGAGGCCATCCACACTGCGGACCTCGGGCTGGTCAACAAACCCCAGACCATCGCAAAACAAAAAAGTGATGCCTGAAGAGAGGCGATCAATACCTGGGCGGTGAGGTGGCATGAGTCCCCACACACATCGCTGAGCTACCGAACAGCACTCACCCGCCCACCGGAGGAAAACCCCACCCCACCTTCCTCTGGACGACCACACAGCAAGCAGCTGGGATGCCAAGACACCTTGCATCCTGCAGACCAACAAGACCTACAGCTAAGCCCAGTTTCTCCAGGCAAACCATCTCCACACTCTATCGTATCACCACAGGACACACCTTTGTCAGTGAATATACCCAGAGATTCTATCGACAACACACCCCAGATCAAATAGCTTGCCAATGTGGCAAGCGGGTGCAAACAATCGAGGTCCTCATGGACTGCCTACGATATGACAATGCACGCTGCAAACACCTTACAGTCAACAGCCGCCTCCGGAACATCCCACAAATGTTCTCCAATCCGGAGCGCGTCCACTTGCTGCTGCATTTCCTGGAGGAGACCGGGGCCTGCGCTAAACCACGGGCAGTTTGGGAGCCCAGATGAGCTGGAAAGTCCACCCCGAACAGGTGTCACCTGTCCCTATTCCCCCCTGTCAAGAATCACTGACGCTCGACTCTTGATAGAGTTTGCAATAGCGTCTCACCTGTTTCGGAGTGCTGATTGATATAGCTCAATCACTAAGCTTCGATGTTCCTTGGAGGTTATCCAAGGGGAGCGAGAGTTGTTTAGACGATGAGAGGGGTCACTCCAATAGGTGAGATGATAGTCAGCAAGACCAATGTTTGATTAAGTCGAGCTTGGCTCGACTCTACAACTGCTGAAGAGTTTAAATACAAGTCTGCTACTCTAGTGTCAAGAATCGCTGACGCTCAACTCTTGATAGAGTTCGCAATAGTGTCTCACCTGTTTCGGAGTGCTGATTGATATAGCTCAATCACTAAGCTTCGATGTTCCTTGGAGGTTATCCAAGGGGAGCGAGAGTTGTTTAGACGATGAGAGGGGTCACTCCAATAGGTGAGATGATAGTCAGCAAGACCAATGTTTGATTAAGTCGAGCTTGGCTCGACTCTACAACTGCTGAAGAGTTTAAATACAAGTCTGCTACTCTAGGGATTTGTAAGTAGCAGGTACGATCAATAGGCAGTCTTCTCATGCTTGTCAGCTCTTCCTAAGTATCAGTAAGCTATCAGTAAGCTATGATGTCGTAGAGTGCGTTTTTGGGTTTTTGGAACAATAACATGGGAACAATCAGTCATCCGATCAGTAAGCATCCAGTCAGTAGATCAGTAAGCATAGCAATATCAGGCCACAGTAAGTCCCACAGAATGTCGGGATAAGGCACCACTTCGTCAGAACAATAGCGAGTCTAGGCATGCCATTTGCATCCAGACCTCTTGCAGAAGGCCCAGTGCATGCAGGCGTGTTTGGGGATAGGGATCGGTGTGGATCGAAAGGGGGGATGAATTCCGGGGCCAGGAGGTGAGACTTGTCCTGTAGATCGAGGTAAGTCCATAACATCATCTCCCCTTTAAGGTTGAGCTTTCCGCAGCTCTCAGTCACCTCGATCCTGGGCCTCCCAGTTAATGTAGTCGTCAGGGTCTTCCCCTCCTTCGAGGTGGTAGTCCTTCTCCACTTCTGCCTCCTCCCGGTCTTCTCTCTCCTTCCTTTCTTTCTCTCGCTGCTTTGTGCGAAAGAGTTCTACGACAACTCCTATGCGCATGAGGGGGTAGGCGTCTTGTGCATGCTTCCGAGTGCAGTTCCAGACCTCCTGACACATGGTCAGGTACTCGTCGGTCATAGGGAATTTATCTTGAGATAGGATGTGAGGGCCGAGTTGGGAGTCCTCATTGGGGGTAAGAGTTGGAGTTCCTCGTCCCTTCCCTTTGTGTGCAGCAGAGGATGCCACCATGCGACGCGGGGTTGACTGCCCTCTCCCCTTTTTCGGTCCCTTGGATCTAGTAGGCGAGTGAGGGCCAGGGGCATCTTGACTTCCCTCTCCAGGAAGCTGGCCACGGGCTCCTTGGATGGTTTCCACCGATCCAGTGGAAGATGGATCGGTGGGAGCGGCAGGAAAGGGCTGCAAGGTTTTCTGAATACAATCTCGACTTTCCTGCTTCTCTGCTTCCTCCCTTTTGCTTTGGAGGTATGCATAAGGGCACCGAGGTACCTTGCCAATGTGTCGGGGTAAAATTGCGCAGAGTCCTCCAGGTCGACACCTGTTGTGAGGGTCATGGCATTGATCCTCTGTGTGGCCTGCTCCCAAGCCATGGTAATGGCAGTTGTCGAGGATTTTGGGCGTGTGGGGTAGGTGGTACCTCTGCCCCATTCCCATACTCATCAACCAGTCCCCTCCTTCTCCTGGGGAGATCAATGCTTTTGGGTCTCTGTTGTCATAGGCCTCTCTGATTCTCTCCAGAGCTTGGGCTGAGGTGAGGTACTTCTTTGCTTCTCAGATTTCCGATTCGACGTTTCGCCTCTTTCAGTCGAGTTCGACCCACTCGTTGGTGAGTGTTTGTGCCTCCTTGCTGAGCCGCTCTTGCTCTAAGTCGAGGTACTTCTTTTCGATTGCTGAAGATTGGAGGCGGTATACTTCTGCGAAAATCCCATTGTCATTGATCAGTTCTGCCCCTCTGATCAATGACCAGTCTCGGAAGTAATGCTCCGGTAGGAATTTTTCGAGGTCTTCTTCCTTGCATTCCCAAGGGAAGATCCTCCGGCTAGGAGCAGGGTGGAGGCTCTCTCCGTACTCTGGTTTCCCTTTCCCCATGGTGCTAAACACCTTAGGGTCCCCGTTTTGGATGAGGAACTTCTGGTACTTAGCTCCTTTCCATTTATATGTGTCTTCCTGTAGGACTTCTGTCTTGGTGAAACTGCGACTCAGGTTCCACCTAACCCACCCCTCTCCTGGGTGGTCGTCCTCTTTTTGATCTCCTTTGTGACCCACCAATTCAGGTGTGGCTTGTTGGCTGGTGGTGGTGTGTGGTGAAGCGGGGGTAGGGGTGATTTCTTCCTCCAGGGATCGGCTGGTACTGGCAGGTGTCCAAGGTGGGAGACCAGTCTGCCCCTCTGTGAGGGTTGCGCCAGCTCCTCTTGCCCCTTCATCAGGGGATTCGGAGGCAGGCTGGACTGCTTCCTTTTGTACTCTTGCAGTTCTTATAGCCGTGGGATGTTCCTTGTGATATTTTTCAATCAATTGTTGTGCGAAGATGTCCTTTTTGTCCTACCAGGTATTTTCTGCTTCGGGATATCCTTTCCACTTTAAGAGGTATTGCAGTTTCTTCGCCCTCCCATGTCTTCGAGAGTCTAGTACCTTTTCGACCTCCCATTCCTCTTGTCCTTCGACCAGGTCTGGTAATTGTCTTTCAAAGTTAGGTCCATGTTCCTCCATCTCCTTGTATGGTGTTAGTAGACTTGCATGAAACACGTTATGAATCTTCCACTGTTCTGGAAGGTTCAATCAATAAGCCACAGGACTTATGACTTCTGTGACTTCGAAGGGGCCGTATCGTTTGGGTCTCAGTTTGGTAGTCGGATGAGTTGTGTGGATATTTTTTGCCTCGAGCCACACCTTCTCATCCTTCTGATATTCTTTGAACTTTGTGTCTTTCTTCCACAGTGATTGCGCCCTCTTCATTGCTTCTTGCGCCTCTCGTCTTGCTTCTTTTATCCTCGTGTTGTACCATTCTATTCTGGGCATTTCACTTGGGCACTCCAGCTGATGCGCCCTTGGTACATACCCCATCCATAGATCGTAAGGGGTTCTTCCTGTTGTGGCCGATACTCGTGCATTCAGCATGTATTGCACAACTGGGAGGTAGTCTGCCCAGTTTGTTTGTTGGTAATTGCAGAAGATCCGTAGAATGTCTTCGACATTCTGATTTGTTCTTTCTGATTGTCCGTCTGTTTGGGGATGGTAGGCGCTGCTGATGTTCTGCTCTATCTCCAGTTGGGAACAAACTTCCTTGGTGAAATTACTAGTGAATCTTGTGTCCCGGTCTGAGATGATTTTGCTGGGTAGTCCTACGAAGGGGAATACTCGATTCTTGTATTCCTTTGCCAGCTCTTCTGCGTTCATTGTCTCTCGACATGGTATTAGGATGACACCTTTTGTGCAGTCGTGATCGGTAATGGTCAGGATCGTGTCATATCCATTTGAAGTGGGAAGTTTGACGATGAAATCCATAGCTATCGTCTGGAAGGGGTGCGCCTCAGGTTCTGGATTGATTGGGTATAATCCTGGGATGTTCCTGTGGTGTATAACTTTGTTTGATTGGCACGTTGCGCATCCCTTTATGTATCCTTCGATGAATTTGCCCATTCCTGGCCACCAGTAATATCGCCGGAGATCTTGTTGTGTTTTAGCTCGCCCAGGGTGTCCGGCTGTAGGCCCATCATGGTAGATCTCCAGCAAGCTTTTCTGGATTTGCTCCGGCCTGGGCACTACTATGGCCTGCTGGTGCCAATAGTACCCTCTCCTCTTTTGGATGTCGTACTTCGTCTTCCACCCTTCAAGGATTGCAGTGTTCTCCTCTCGTTTCTGTTGTCTCCGGATTTCCTCTTCAACCACCATTGGTCTGATGAGTTTGATGAACAAATGGTCTGGGAGCGGTATTGCCTTAACTTCCTCCCCTTCTGATGGCATATGATCTGATCTTTGTGACAAGGCATCTGCCACGGCGTTCTTCTTCCCAGGCAGGTGGTAGATGTCGAAATCAAACCTTGCTAGAAAGGTTATATATCTGGCCACCTTGCTGGAGAGTTTTTGCACCTCCCTATGTTTGGTTAGGTTGGCATGATCAGTGTAAACCTTGACTCGGTGTGGGGAGCCTTCTAGAAGGTATCTCCAGAATTTGAATGCCCTGATAAGGGCCAGGAATTCTCAATCGTAGACGTCGTAATTCCTCTCTGCTTGGTTGAGGGCTTCGGAATGATACCCCACTTCCATTCGCTTTCCTGTTTCATCTCTTTGAATGAGTACTGCCCCTGTAGCATAGTCTGAGGCGTCTATCTCCACCTTGAAGGGCTTATCAGGGTTTGGGTGACTTATTTGAGGATCGGCTTCGATCTTCTTGATAAGACTGTCCAAGGCCATTTCCGCTTCCTTGGTCCACTCGAACTTCTGCCCCTTTTTGATGGTGGCAAAAATGGGCCTAGCTATGTGAGCGAAGTTCGGTATGAATCTCCTTTGGTATTGTAAGACTCCCATGGTTCACTGGACGTCCACTTTGCTCTGGAGAACTCGAGGCCATTTGCTGATTCCATCTCGTTTGGCTGGATCCACCCTCATTTTCCCGGCTTCGACTAGGATTCCTAGGAATTCCATTTGTGTTTGTCCCCATTGACACTTTGCTGGTCGTAGGTGATATCGATGTTTGGCCATGAGGTCAAGCAACTCGTGCATGCATTGCTTATGTCCTTCCTCCCCCTTAGGCGTCTTTTTGCTGGCTATGAAGAAGTCATCCATATAACTGCCTGCTGAAGTGTCCATGTGATCGAACCACTTGTCCCTCCATGGTCTGAAGTCGTGCCACATCAGTCGCGTCCATTGAGCTGGGGCGTTTTTCATTCCGAAGTACAGCACTTTAGGTTGGTACGTTCCTAGTGGCGTTTTGAAGGCTGCCTTTGGTCAATCTCCCTCCTCGATAGGAATGTTATTGTACCCCCATCTGATGTCGAACTTTGAAAAGATTTCCTTCCCCTCCATTTGTTGCAAAAGGCGGTCAATTCGGGGTAAGGGGCCATTATCCCTTTTCGTCCATTGATAGAGTTTTCGATAATCAATGATGAGTCGTTTATCGGCGCTATTCTTCTTGTTTATGAAGAATACAGGGGAGGTATAGGGCGAGGCCGATTCTTCGATGAACCCCTTTTCTAGTTCTTCTGCGAGGAACTTCTTCAGTGTTTCCGTTTCTGGTTTGGTTAAGGGGTAGACTTTGCAGTCTAGCTGCTCCGGAGCTCCTGGTAATAGTTCCACTGTGGCATTTGGGTTTCGGTCGGGGGGAATCTCCTGGCTGCTTCCTCGGAGAAAACTTCCTTGTACTTTTGGTATTCTTTTGGCACCTCGTGTAATTGTATGGTGCCCTTCTGATGGTATTGTTCGGCCATTTCCTGAGATATGGTTTGCCTTCTGACGTAGATGGCTTCGCCTTCCCTGGGCTTGCCCAGACTTTTAATGGCCTTGATCTGCCACCTGGTGACCATGCGGTCTAGGTGTTTGTACATGCTACTTTGAATCTTGACTGTGCCTTCAAGCAACTTTCCTTTCCTCCAGTCTACCCTTGGGTTGAAGGTTCGGAGGAATGGGTATCCCAATATTAGGCGGTCCTTCCCTAAGTTTGTGATGTAAAACTCTTGAAGGTCTTCCTGGTCATTGTAGGAGATTCTTAGGCGGCAGTAGTGAGTCATTTCTCCTTGTTTGTTCTCTGTTCCATCGACGTTGTAGACTTTGATTGGTTTGACTAGAGGTCGCTTTCCGACCTTTATTCTTTTCCAGGTAGTTTCATCGATGAAATTCTCTGTAGCTCCGCTGTCCAACAGAGCTGTTTCTTCGGCCTTCGCATGAGCAGTTTGAAAGGAAAATGATACATTCATGGAAGTGAGTCGTTTAATGTACATTTCTTGTTCTTCTTTGCTCATGCTAGTATTCCTAAGCCAGGCCATCGGCTTGGAACTTCTCAAAAACCCTCGCTAATCAGTTTGTCGAACAGTTCCTCCTTTTCTTCGATGGTTAAGGCATTGATGTGCGCCATTAGCCCTCCTTTCCCTTTGATTGATCCGACCTTTGTGGATGCTTGGGACATTACTTCATCCTTGTCATCTTCTACGATGGACTCCTCCTCTTCTGCCTCCATAACTTTGGCTGTGGGTTTCTTCCCAGGTGTCGTCTTCCTGTCCAGGCAATTCCTAGACATATGCCCTTGTTTCTTGCATCTGAAGCATCGTCCCTCGCTCATGAGTTTCCTTCACTCCTCAGGCGTGAGTTGTTGGAACTTTCCTGGGGGCCGGCTCTTGGGTTTAGTGTCGATGACATCTACATCCATAGCATCTGGGTCCCTGGGAGCCTTCTTTGGGACGGGGTGGTCCTTGAAGAACTGCTGGAACATGTTCTCTCGAACAGTGAGTCCTCCCCTTCCGAAGCCCCCAGCTTCTTGCTTGATCCTTTTAGCTTTGACAACTTCTTTCCTAGCGGCCTCTTGCCACCCTTCGAGGTCGTCATCTGCTGGACAGTTATCCTTCCTCAAAATCGCGGTGGCTAACCAGGATTTCAGCCCCATTCTGAATGCCCGAACTGTCCCCTGGTGGTTTCTGTCCCATCCTAGTTCGGTGATGAGCGCATTGAAGGTGGAAATGTATTCGTGTAAGGGCATATCCTTCTTCATGCTCAATGCTGATAGTTTGAACTGAGCATCTTTGAGTAAGCTGTCATCCTTCCAGGTGTTGATAAAGTCATTCTTGAACCTTATCCAGTGTTGTTCGTTGTCTGTGTTCATTCCGTCAGTTACTCTGTTGTTGGCGGCGCAGATTTGGGCTTTGGTCCATTCTTGGACCCTATCTCCTCTGATGTAGGTGATGGCCAAGGCTACTCGGCTCAGGGGTCGAGCCATTACTCTTTTGTGCGAGTTGATCCAGGCCCAAACTGTGAAGTCATACATAAATGACTCTGCGTTTTTTCTGTTCCCATCGAAGATGTCCGGTGGGTGTCTATCCAGTCCTCCTCCTCCTTGGGCTGCTTGTTGCATTGCGGTGGCCATTGGTTGAAGGGCTGGGGGGCCACCTCCTCCTCCTGGGGGACCGCCTCCTCCTCCTCCTTCACCACCTCCTCCCCCATGTGCTGGGCTTGGTACTGGGATAGGGGTGAAAGTGGTTTGGATAGAGGATCCTTCTTGTAGGCTTTGAAAGGTGACGTCTGCAACTCTTTCTTCGGTGGAAGTCATTGTGGCCATTATGAGCTGATCGATGGCTTCGTTCAACCTTTGTTGTGGGCTGATTTCGACTGTTTTCAGTTGCTGTCACCGGCACGCGAGAACGGATGGGTTGGTGTCCGTTGGACCGCGGTAAGTTCATGAACCGGCTATGCTCGATCGTATGTTCCGTACCCCATCATGTCTGATCCGTACAAGTGAGATTGTACCTTACCAGGGCTAGATGTCCTGATGTACATTACTGATTACGCCGCGCCTCTGATTGATCGTTGTTACCGTCCGTATAAGGCTTTATGGGAATAGCCTCCCCTTTGTGTAGTATTTATAGCGAAGTACCTAGTCACTAGAGACTCTAACTTGAGTCTTCTGTCGCAATAACCAAGTCGTTCTCGCTACAAGTCGAAGTCGGGCGTACTCCGTCGCCCTTGGTTCGACTTATCGCTCCACTCCCGGAAGACGTACGGGTATATGCTGGCCTTTATCATCGTGATCTTCGTACTATTCTGCGTCTTCACCGTTGGACTATCGAGTCCATTGTAGTAGCGGTGACAGTTGCCTAGTGATGGTTTCTACTTCTGGCAACAGCTGTGTTTCGACGTGAAGACTGTATTCCTTTCGATCTACTCCGTGTCTTCGTAGTATTGGAGTTTTCTCTCTTGAAGACTGTGACTGTTCGTCAGTTTTCATGTCTTCGTCTGAAGAAGTATCCTGTCTTCTGGCTTCTTCAGTTCGGTAGGGCTCAGCTGCTGTCCCCAATCCGTGTTTATTTGGGCTCTCAATGAGATCCTTTTTGGTCGTCCAAAATGTTCTTTCCTCCAGACTCCAGTAAGTGTAATACCACTGGTTGTTGATGTATTCCACTGGCACCCAAGTTCCTCCTATTCCTAGGATGGTGTAGGATGATTGGGCGAAGTCCTGTCTTATCGACCAAAGGGCAATTCCTCTGAGTGCTAGAGGTAAGTTGTCTGATCTCCTGTTCTGGAAGTCTGCTGCTTCTTCGGGGTCCTCTGGGAAGCTTACAATTATTGATTCTCGTAGCTCCTCCTTCTGTTTCCCCTGGAGTTTTTCTTTCAGAGCCTTCGTCTTGACTGGCTATTTAAAGCTCGACTTATGTCAAGAATCACTGACGCTCGACTCTTGATAGAGTTCGCAATAGCGTCTCACCTGTTTCGGAGTGCTGATTGATATAGCTCAATCACTAAGCTTCGATGTTCCTTGGAGGTTATCCAAGGGGAGCGAGAGTTGTTTAGACGATGAGAGGGGTCACTCCAATAGGTGAGATGATAGTCAGCAAGACCAATGTTTGATTAAGTCGAGCTTGGCTCGACTCTACAACTGCTGAAGAGTTTAAATACAAGTCTGCTACTCTAGGGATTTGTAAGTAGCAGGTACGATCAATAGGCAGTCTTCTCATGCTTGTCAGCTCTTCCTAAGTATCAGTAAGCTATCAGTAAGCTATGATGTCATAGAGTGCGTTTTTGGGTTTTGGAACAATAACATGGGAACAATCAGTCATCCGATCAGTAAGCATCCAGTCAGTAGATCAGTAAGCATAGCAATATCAGGCCACAGTAAGTCCCACAGAATGTCGGGATAAGGCACCACTTCGTCAGAACAATAGCGAGTCTAGGCATGACATTTGCATCCAGACCTCTTGCAGAAGGCCCAGTGCATGCAGGCATGTTTGGGGATAGGGATCGGTGTGGATCGAAAGGGGGGATGAATTCTGGGGCCAGGAGGTGAGACTTGTCCTGTAGATCAACGTAAGTCCATAACACCCCCCTAGACCACCACCAAATCACCCTACCATACACAACACAGCCGGCGATCCTTGCGGGCCAACCCATACCATACATGCCTAAGCATACTACGTAGAGAATATGTGACTGCCTCTGTACCTTTGTCGCATGCACTGCGGTATAAAAATCCTGGATCCAAAAAAAAAAAAAGACCCAGTTGTCTTGATGATACATAACATCTTCCCTCAGCGGCGAGTATAATCCAACATTAAATATTAAATATTAAATGGCTGATAAGTTGACTCCCACTCTTGTCCGCCGAACATGCGCCAGAGTGCTCATCCTGACTCGGATGTTCTCCGTCCCTGTCACCGCTACTACAATGGACTCGACAGTCCAACGGTGAAGACGAGGAATAGCACGAAGATCACGATGATGAAGGCCAGCATATACCCGTACGTCTTCCGGGAGTGGAGCGATAAGTCGAACCAAGGGCGACGGAGTACGCCCGACTTCGACTTGTAGCGAGAACAACCTGGTTATTGCGACAGAAGACTCAAGTTAGAGTCTCTAGCGACTAGGTACTTCGCTATAAATACAACAAAAGGGGAGGCTATTCCCATAAAGCCTTATACGGACGATAACAACGATCAATCAGAGGCGCGGCGTAATGTACATCAGGACATCTAGCCCCGGTAAGGTACAATCTCACTTGTACGGATCAGACTAGATGGGGCGTAGAACATACGATCGAGCATAGCCGGTTCATGAACTTACCGCGGTCCAACGGACGCCAACCCATCCGTTCTCGCGTGCCGGTGACAGTCCCACTGCCAACAGTCGACATCTCTGCCCTGTATCTCGCCTTCTCATAGTTCGACTATCTCTCACCCAATCCTTGAATAACATCCCTCAAGCTATGAATGTGTCAGGCTATTTCAACAGACCCACTTGACCACCGTAACCCTTAGTACGTCACTGTCCCTCTTTCAGAACGCTTTCATCCTCCTATGTTCCTGACTTGCATTTTCTCTCTCTCTTGGACACTCCTTCCATCTATCCTTGATTTATCTGACTCAGACAAATGTTCGTAAGGACCACACTTACCTACCCACAGAGAGGGACTTTTGGTGGCTGGTTCTTAAAATCTCTTGTGTGTCCTTAAGTTCTCCGTTGTGCCGTTTTTAGTTTCGTCAACTTGCCTGCCTCGCTCAACTCAGCACAGGATTCTCGTTATGTCCATCGTCATGTCCTGTCTCCGTTACTGCACTTCATTTCTGCCGTCCCACCTATCTTTGTCCTTGTCGTTCCCACATATCCCCTGCTACTCGTCCCCCATCGCCTCCTTTCGTATCACTGTTTTTGTTTTCTGCTCAGCAGCACCTTCTTTGTCACCGCTACAGTTTCACCAGCTCACTTAGTAGCAATGGGAAGATAGAATGATGATGAAGACAACAACAAAGACAATGATGACGATTGCTACTCCGAACATGAACCCGTCCGTATACCGGGTGTGACTTGAAGAAGAGTACGACCCCTACTTAGAGCAAAGGCAGTCAAGGGAGACCCAAGATTGCTTTCACTCTGAGTGGAAAGATGAGGGTCAGCTGCAAAGACGGCTTGTCTTTGACAGTGAGCCCTGAGTGGGGAACAACAATGTATAGCGACGAAAGACTCAACTTAGCGAGTCCTAGTGGTACATGGCATGTATAAATAGGTACAGGGGAGGCTATGCCCATGAAGCCAGAACAGCGGTATATCAAACTATCACAGGACAGCGGTGGTCGGCGCATCAGAATCAGTCATATCAGAATGGAGGCCCATCAGAACGAAGGCCCATCAGAATGTATCATAAAGGTGGGAACAATAACACAGCCCGGTTGCAGAACTTACCCCGGTCCACGGCGTACAAGCTAGCCGTCTCGGGAGCCAGTGACATCACCCTCCTTCTAGATGGCAAAGCGACCTCGCTTTACGTTCTTCCCTTTTGGAGGGACTCGGGGGAAGTTCTCATCATCCCGAAGTACCACAGAGACCAGGTACTGTTGGCGGGCAAGGCGCTTCGATATGCGGGCCAGCTCGAGGTGTCCGCAGGTGAGGGCATACTTCTCGTGGAGAAGGCTGAGGTCAGCCTCAATTTGGTCCTGCTGTAGCTCCATTTCTTGAGCTTTGAGATAGGTGTCGCAGGCGCGGGTGAGGTTGGCCACGATGCCGTAGTCTTCGAGCTCAATGGCAGCTTGGCGGAGCGACTCGAAGCTCACGGTGCGCCCCTCGATGATGGTCTGTACCCAGAGGGGGAGCGGCTCGGGGATTTCGTTGAGGCGGATGTCGGGAGACGCATAGATCTCCATGGAGTAGGGAGCCTCGGTCGAGAGCTCTTTACTGGTGAGGCCGAAGGCCTTGGTGTAATCCCCGGAGTGTAATTTGATGAACTTGGCCGGGAGGTAAAGGCCGTCGTCCATGGGAATGTCAAAGTTGGGGATTTTCCCGTTGTTCCGGGCATACCCTTCGGGAGGCTCGTCGGAGTCCTCCTCACCCACAAGCTCCTCGAGGTGGAGGAGCTTTTCGCGGAGCTCCCAGACTTCTGTGTTGTGGGCAGACTCGCGTTCTTCAATGGTCCTGAGGAGTCCAGTGGCGATCTGGCACATAGTCTCTTCGGGGATGTGGGCATTGGTGGCCAGGAGTGAGGCAGTAGAGCGCGGCGAGAGGGGAGCTCCAGTGACGTGGGGGATGGCATAAGAACTGGCAGACTTGGGAGAGGAGGAGTCGAGGTTCTGGGACATCTTGTGCTTGCGTTCGAAGTGGGCGGTGAGGGTCTCGAGGTGGAATTGTAGCCAAGGGTTCGGAGGTAGCTCAAGGCCTGGTAATCCCCAAAAGACCGGGAGGGCAAAGAGGGGGTCGACTTTGAAGGGGGCCAGCTTGGTGATGAGATGACCGCGGTGCGAGCCCCCTTTTTATGCAGGTGTAGTGGGCTGTGCTTATAATATTCTCGGATCAGTTCATCCGTGAATATTGCCGTTTTTGGCTCCCAGGTGTTGTCGCTGTGGGGATACCCCTTCCATTTGATCAGATATTGGAGCTGTCGGCCTCTACCTTTGAACCGGTGATTGATGATGGCCTCCACTTCATATTCTTCTTCGTCTCCGATCAAGTCGGGTGGCGGTCAGCGGAAATTGGGCCCGTGAGCGGGAGTTTCGCGATAGGATGATAAGAGGGAAGCGTGGAACACATCGTGAATGGCCCAGGATGCTGGGAGTTCTAGCTGATACGCCACTGATGAGATCTTTCTGATGATCTTGAAGGGTCCCTGGAATTTTGGGGCTAACTTGGAGGTCTGGTACAGGAGTTTCAGGTTATTTGCTTTGAGCCATACCTGCTCTCCGACTTGAAACATGTCCTTTCGTGTTATGATCTGCCCCCTCGGACTTACCACCACGTACTTTTTCCCCTTCTTTTCTCCTATCTCGCTTACTACTTCCTTATCCCCTCGGACGCCCTACTTACCCTTCTATAAAACCTTCACTAGCTACCATCACTTTACCTTCGCTTAGCTATTGTGACTCATTCCATCGTTACCGTCTCGATCTCTAGCCCTTATTATTATCCCTCGCTTGCTACTCTGACTCGACCCAAGAGCCCTTAAGGCCATTCGTCACTATTGTTACTTACCTGACTCACCAAGCATCCTAGACGGACTGCAACATGTATATAAACCCATCTCATTCATGGTTGGGCCTTAAGCCTGACTTAGAATCAATCTTGTGACTTCTGGTCATTGGCATACCAAGTGGGAAGGCCACTGGACCAACTTCGACTCAAGAACTACTGGCAAGGACCTTCCGAGGAGGGGGATCACTTCATCGTCAATTTAGACCCTTGCACTGTCACCGGCACGCGAGAACGGATGGGTTGGCGTCCGTTGGACCGCGGTAAGTTCATGAACCGGCTATGCCCCATTATATGTACTGCCCCCTACCACGTTTTGATCCGTACAAGTGAGATTGTACCTTAGCGGGGCTTGATGCCCTGATCTATCGCTAGCTGTCTGATTACGCCGCGCCTCTGATTGATCGTTGTTACCGTTCGTATAAGGCTTTATGGGAATAGCCTCCCCATCGTAGTATTTATAGCGCTGTACTTAGTTACTAAGACTCTAACTTGAGTCTTCTGTCTCAATACTAGGTCGTTCTCGCTACAAGTCGAAGTCGGGCGTACTTCGTCGCCCTTGGTTCGACTTATCGCTCCACTCCCGGAAGACGCACGGGTATATGCTGGCTTTCCTCATCGTGATCTTCGCGTTAATCCTCGTATTCACCCTCGGACTGTCGAGTCCACTGTAGTAGCGGTGACATGCACAGACCGCATTTACTTGCCTATCGACTTAGCCTTGCTTTGCAAGTGCTCGCTGAGTAGGGAGACCAGCCCCCATTTGACTAAAGACCTTCTAGTGCTGCTTAACGTGCACCTGGACCCCAAACTGCCAACGTCTGGCCCTTGCGCCCGCAGGAGCGTAACATTTCGGATCTCTCCTGCACGCACTGATTGATTGATGGCTGCCGTAGCCTGCGCCCTTCGTTGGAGAAGGTCGTCGATTCGGGCTTCTGCTTCTTGGTTGTTCGTCCCTAGGACTTGGTTCAGGTATAGGATGGGCCGATATCCCAACAAGGCTTGATTGGGCGTCATTTTCAGCGTGGAGTTGACTCAGTCATTGTGAACTGCCGAAGCGATGGTGAGCCATTTGCTCCAGTCGTTCGGCTGCATGCTTGTTACCAGGCGGAGATACTGTTTGATCCACTGATTTGTCCGTTCGGCGAGTCCGTCGGTTTGGGGGTGGAATGCTGTCGACAGATTCTGTTGGACTCCTAGTTTCACCGTGAGGGCTCGGCCAAAATGTGAGGTGAAGCGGGGGTCTCGGTCAGTGATGACCTTCCTTGGCAGTCCGAACCATTGGTAGACATTGTCGAGATACATTTGCGCAATATCAGGGCCCGTGACAGTGGTGGAGCAGGGGATGAAGGTCGCCACTCACGAGCAGCTGTGGTCCACTATGGTGAGGATCGCGTCGTGGCTGTGGCTCTTGGGTAGGCTGGTGATAAGGTCCATGGCTATGCATTCGAAGGGTTTGGCATCCGGAGGGGTGTCGATCTTGTAAATGGGGACTCTGGGGCGATGAGTGCGAATTTTGTTTTGTTGGCATTCGCCGCACCCTTCGACCTAGTCCGTTATCCACGCGGTCATGCCCGGCCACCAAAAGTCTCTTTTTACTTGGCGGAGGGTTTTGTCTCTACCCGGATGTCCTGCCGTCGGCGCGTCATGGGTGTGGGTCATGATGCGCCATTTGAGTTTGAGGTCTGGGGGAACGACTAGTTTGCCCGATTGGGTCCACTTGGGAACGCGGTGTGACTGTTCTTCTTGCGTGCAATGAAAGGTTTCCTTCCAGTCGTTCATGAGGAGCGGGTGTTGTTTCTGCGACCACTGGATGTTGTCTTCGAGATCTTGATGGATTGAGTCCAGATCGAAGACTCGGATTCGAGATGGCAGTTTGGGGTGTCGCGGCGATGGTTCGACCGGGGGAGTTCGTGCTAGTCCCCGATGTTCGTTGGGGATTTCATAGTGGGAGTCAATGAATAAAGCTTCTGGGAGGACAATCACCTGTTTGTTGTCTCCTTCACCCTTGTCCTTCAGGGGTGGACACGATAGGAAGTCCGCTGCCATGTGGGACTTTCCTGGCGTCACTTGGATATTGAACCAGTAGTCTTGGAGGAGGGTGTGCCATCGGGCTGTGCGTCTGTTTAGGTCTCTTGGCTCTTTCCAGAAGGCGAGGTTTGCATGGTCAGTGACCACTGTGAAGGGATGTCGGGTGAATCCTAGGTGCTGCCTCCAGTGTTTGAGTGCCTTGACTACTGCCAGCAGCTCTCGTTCGTAGATGTCGTAGTTCCATTCTGCAGGGATAAAGGTAGCCGAATAGTATGCAATGGGGTGGAGGCGAAATTTGAGGGGGCGTTCTGGGTTGGGGTCGCCCTCCTGCAAGAGTATGGCTCCCATGCCATATCCCGAGGCGTCTGTATGAAGGATGAACGGTTTTGTGTAATCAGGTTGGGCGAGGACCGGTTTTCTGCACATGAGGGTTTTCAGGAGTTCGAAGGCGTTCATTTGCGTGTCTCCCCAGTGCCATGGGGTGGTCTTTTTTGTAAGGTCCAGCAAAGGGCGTGCGATTCGCAAGTAGTTTGGGATGAAGTACGGTAGAAACCTGTAAAGCCTAGGAACGCTCTGACTCGGTTACATTGGTCGGTCGTGGCCAGTCGGCGACTCCTTGAGTTTTTGTTGGGTCCATGTGAATTGTGCCATGTTGGAGGACTACTCCCAGGAAGTCAACGCGGCATTGTTTGAATACGCATTTCTCGGTTTAGATATAGGTCATGTTCCGCTAATTTCGTGAGGACGCGATGGATGCATAGTTTGTGGAAACGGGGGTCGTCGTCAGTCGAATTAGCATGTCATCCATGTAGATGACTAGCCATCCTTCTCGCATTTCTTCTGCGAAAATGGCGTCCATCATCATTTGGAAGGTTGCTGGAGAATTCGTAAGCCCAAGAACATCACGTTGGTTCGAATAATCCTTGATTCGTAATGAAGGCCGCTTTCCATTCGTCTCCTTGTTTTATTCTCACATTGTTATACCCCAACGATGTCAAACTTGTGAAGAGGGTGTGTGAGCGCACTTTGTTGATTAGTTGAGGGATGAGTGGGAGGGGGTAACGATTTCTGATCGTCCACTGATTGACTCATCGGTAGTCTTGGACGGGACGAGTTTTCCATCCTTCTTCTTGATGAAGAAGAAGGGGGCGGCATAAGGGCTTTTAGATGGACGAATATAGCCTTTCTTCATGTGCTCTTGCACAAATTTTTTCAACTCTTCTTGCTCGAGTTGGGTAAGGGCGTAGACCTTCCCAGGGATAGTGCTTGGGGCGTCAGGTTTGAGTTCGATGGCGTGGTCGCAGATTCTTGGTTCTGGGAAGCATTGTGCGGCTTGCTCGCTGAAGACTTTGTGATGTCATTGGTAGCGGATCGGTATAGGGTTTTGGGTGGTGTGTTGTTGAGGGGGACTAGCCATTTCTACTCGTGCTATGAAAATTGGGTCTTGTTCTCATTGGATCAGCGCGGTGGTTTGGGGAAGAAATCTGGCTCGGGCCACATCAGGGCTTCGTATGATAATGGGGAGTTGGGAATGGTCGAGCCATCCTCGGAGCCAGTCGATTTTAGGTTGGACGGCGGCGAACCATGGGTATCCTAGGATTAGCTTGTGGTCTCCTAGATTCGTGAGGAAGAACCTCATATTGGTGCAGTTTGTGCCCGTCTGGACCTGTACGTCCGTGAAGAACTCCAAGGAGCCACCTCAGTTAAGGGTGCCGTCCACATTGTAGACTTGTCGGGGATGGCTCAACCTTTTCATTGGCAGGCCCAGCCATTTTGCATACTTCAGGTTCATAAAATTTTCAGTTGCTCCAGAGTCTACCAGAGCGGTCGCTTCAGCCCTTTTTCTCGATGAGTGTATGTAAGAACGAATCATCATTGATTTGCACGCCGACATAAATACATCTTTTGAGGTTTGTCTAATCCAGGCTGTACAGATTAGACCAAGTGAAAATCCTGTCGCTCCCTCATCCGCTCCCCTAAGGAGGAAGACTCTTCGAGGGAGAGAGAGCAGAGCTGTTCCTCCATCCAGGCCACCTTGTCTTTTGGCTCTTCGCAACGGTTTCGTCGTCATTCCAGTCGATGAGGCTGGCCTGGGCTTTCCTTTGTGGGCAGTTGTGGGTGAAGTGGCCTGGTTGGTTGCACTGGAAACACAACTGTGTGCGTTGGGGTTGGCGTGGTTGGGACTGGATGGCTCGTCCTCGGCTGAGGATCCCGCTTTGGCGCGGTCTACATCCATTGGGACCGGTTGGTTTGCCATCCATGGCGGGGCGTTGGTGGAGGTGTACTGAGGCTCCTGGTTGGGTTGCGGGCTGCGGGGTCGTCCTCCTCATTCGGGCGATTGAAGGATTGGGGTTGTCCTCTTGGGGGAAGGGGTGCGTCGGGGGCCAAAGATCTGGTCTATGACCTGGCGTGACTTGACGCTTCTATGGCTCTTTCCTTGATGTCCGTATAGGTGTGGATGAGAGGTGGCTTCATGACATCTTCGGCCACTCCTCAGGAAGGCCTTGGATGAAGAACTGTTTGTTTCCGAGTTGCCATGGTGTATCCAGCTTCTCTGGCCAATTGTTCGAACTGCGAAATGTATTGGTCGATTTCCGGCCATTTCATGCGCAGAGTTTGGAGCTTTAGTTTGGCTCGTTCTTCTCTTTGAGTGTCTTGGAACTGGTGTGCGAACTCGTCCAGAAAGGCCGTCCACGTGGCCGGGATGTCATCCCGCATTGAGGGTGTCGAAGAAGTTGCCGAAGTCTCGGTCCAGCTGGCAACAAGGGGGCCTTTTATCAAGGTGAGGGCCAGGGCTATTCGTTTAAGATAGGAGTTCATCCTCCTACTTGTTATTGAGGCGGATGTAGGCTTTGAGCTCCTCATAAGTCATCTGCTCATTCGCGATTGCCATCGAATATGGCGGGAAGCCTCCCATCATTTTGGGATCGATCGCTGCTTGTCCCACTGCTGGAGGTGGGGGAATTGGAGGTCCAGGTCCTGGTGCACCTCCTCCTCCACCGCCTCCTCCTCCTCCCCCCTCCTCCTGGGGGCCTCCCGATATTGTCGTTCGTCTCATGGCTGTTTGAGGCGATTCTGTATGGAGCCTGGAGGGGAGGGGAGTACAGGTGGAGATGTTGCTTGTGAGGGGGACTTGTTGCATGGGGCAGCTGTCGACGTGCTAATGAGGGTTGTCATGGTGTCTTGGTAGGACGGTGGGGCAATTGAGAGTGCTTGACTCGTTTCGCAGTTGGTCGAGGGTGTCAGACCTTGGTCTGGTGTCTGGGGTTTCTTGGGAGTCTGAGCTCTCGTCGTCTGACGTTGACAAGAGGAGCGGTTTCGGGTGTGGTCTCAAATGCGAAATTGGGTGGTACCTCTCCCAGAGGGTAGTTAAATTCCTTGACTTCGGGAATTGGTTCTCCCCAGTTGGGGTAGGTTTGTCCTTCTCTGTGGCTCAGTATGTGCCAACGCTCGTTAGTCTCTTCCAGTAGACGAAGGCTGCTTTGCCTTCTCCGTACTTCCCTGATGGGTAGAATAGGTGTACTCCGTAGTTTCTCCTCTGGGAGGCGGGTGCTTCTCTCCAAAACACGTGAGAGTTGGGTGGTGGGACGTCCTTGTCCGGGTAGTTCTCCAAGAACTCCACTGTGGGTTGAAGCCTACTTGCGAGGCCGTATTGACTCGAAGTCGAGTCTGATGTCACCGCTACGGTTTCACCAGCTCACTTAGTAGCAATGGAAGATAGAATGACGATGAAGACAACGTGAAGACGATGATGACGATTGCTACTCCGAACATGAACCCGTCCGTATACCGGGTGTGACTTGAAGAAGAGTACGACCCCTACTTAGAGCAAAGGCGGTCAAGGGAGACCAAGATCGCTTTCACTCTGAGTGGAAAGACGAGGGTCAGCTGCAAAGACGGCTTGTCTTTGACAGCGAGCCCTGAGTGGGGAACAACATGTATAGCGACGAAAGACTCGACTTAGCGAGTCCTAGTGGTACATGGCACGTATAAATAGGTATAGGGGAGGCTATGCCCATGAAGCCAGAACAGCAGTATATCAAACTATCACAGGACGGCAGCGGTCAGCGCATCAGAATCAGTCATATCAGAATAGAGGCCCATCAGAACGAAGGCCCATCAGAATGTATCGTAAAGGTGGGAACAATAACACAGCCCGGTTGCAGAACTTACCCCGGTCCATGGCGTACAAGCTTGTCACCGCTACGGTTTCACCAGCTCACTTAGTAGCAATGGAAGGATAAGATAACGATGAAGACGATCGTGAAGGCGATGATGACGATCGCTAGTCCGAACATATACCCGTCCGTATACCGGGAGTAGCTTGAAGAAGAGTACGGCCCCTACTCAGCGTAAAGTGGTCGAGGAAGATCCAAGATCGCTTTCACTCTGAGTGGAAAGACGAGGGTCGGCTGCAAAGACGGCTTGTCTTTGACAGCGAGCCCTGAGCGGGGGAACAACAGTGTATATCGACGAAAGACTCGACTTGCGAGTCCTAATGGTACATGGCACGTATAAATAGGTACAGGGGTGGCTATGCCCATAAAGCCGAGGCAACGGTACATCAAACTATCACAGTCGGCGGCGGTCGGCGCATCAACCCATCACATCAGAACAAGAGGCCAGATCAGAAAGGTACGTATCACGGGAGTATCATAACGCCGGTTCTAGAACTTACCCCGGTCCACGGCATACGAGCTAGCCGTCCCAGGGGCCGGTGACATCACCCTCCTTCTAGACGGCAAAGCGACC
>WTXJ01000158.1:0-51508 GCA_022376545.1 Russula dissimulans | reverse complement strand
TATTTACTACTAGAGACTAATAAAAAAAAATGGAATATGAAAAAAAGACATGACAACCATTCAGATGTGGTGCCAGCAAGTGAGACATATCACCAGTATTCAGACCTGGGGCTATCAGGCTGATGTCGGGGCCAGTAATTCTACTGGTTCCAGGTTCCCAATCTGTCTCTAGATGTAAAAACTAGACAGCTGGCACTATTATGTGTGGCTATATTCCATCCATTCTGTTGCCCTATATGGATGGCTAGGCTATTGGGATGTACTAGGAGTGCTGGTCTAGCAATTCTAGCAGCATGTCGTTTTGCTGATGCATCGGACTCCTCGCTCACCTATGTCAAGTCGTCGACTGGTCGTGCCCTAGCTTTCGCCAATCGATCCCCATTTGGACAGGCCCGCTTGCATTTCGAAGAAATCCTTTCGTACATGTTTATTTCTGTTCCTCCTTTACAGTACTGTGGCCACCGCTGGATGTTCTAGAAACCAGCAGCGACCTGGAAGCACGCCCACGTCGACTAACGTTTCGCACCCATGCCAACAGCCCCACATCAACTCCCTCCTCATGAGCATCCCTGGAACTCACTTATCGCAGCAAAGGCAGCAAATACAAGGTGGCTGGAGAACGCAGGAACACAATCATGCTCGAGTCTTGACCGCCGCCCCTTTGTCTGGCCGCACACACCCGCCCACCTTGCAGGTGTGATATTTAGTGGAAGACGAAGGGCGGCGGCGCGCCGCCGTTCGACCCGAAGAAGCCCCGCGCGGTGCGCGTGTACCTCGCGACGCGCTTTCCGGAGTGGCAAGACGCGTGCGTGCAGGCTGTGCGGGCGGCGTGGGCGCCGGACGCGGGGTGCGTCGACGACGCTAAGGTGCGCGCGGTGTTGGCGGAGCGCGGGCTGATCAAGGATAAGCGCGCGATGCCGTTTGTGCAGCTGTTTAAGGTACGTAGCGGCATTCCCCAGGCCCGCCCCACTCTCTGCTGTGTCAGGCGATGCTGATGTGGAATCGCGTATAGAAACGTATTGCGGAGTTTGGGGCAGAGACGGCGTTCAAGCGCAAGTTGCCGTTCGTAGAGACGGACGTGCTGCGCGAAGTGTTGCCTTACTTGAAGCGCACGTTGAATCTCGTTGATGTGGAGGTCTTATCTGTCGAAGAGGCCCTTGCGCACGCCGAAGCGCGTAAGGCAGGGTACAACCGCCAGACCATCGAGAGTTCTGAGCCGGGAAGCCCCGCATTCGAATTTAGGAACGTATAAATTCTGGTTCTAGAATTTGTTTTCTCTATATTCCCCGGAAGTAATACTACCATCTTCTGTTCTCGACGTGCTTGAGCAATCGCCGGATTTGGATTTGGAGTAAATTAGAATGCATTAATGTGACGAAAAGAAGTCTAGCTAGTAGTCTAAGTGATGTGGGTAATAGGTACACTTGCAGATGAATGGTATAATGATCTAAATTATTGTAACGGAAGATGTAATATCAGCCTGATGAAACGAGGACCAGTGCGAGGGAAATCATGGCCAGATCCAGAGAGGAAAAGTGAGCGTCGGTATCGCCACGATTATGTCTCTCTCTCTACTCAAAGTCATGGCGGGCACGCTTGCTAGCCATGCGGATGCGCTCGCCGTACTTGTATAGCAGGATGGGTATGGGCACGAACGCGCAGGCAAGGAGTCCGAGGAGGGTACTCGCGCAGCCGACGCCGAGGTTGCGATATGTCGCGCCTGCGAAGAGCGGGAAGCCGGCACCGAACATAGAACGGATGAAGTCGTTGCCGGCGAGGACGCTCGCGGCGTAGGTAGGATATGCATCGGCGAGGTAGTTCAGGACGACGTTCTGAAATCAGGAACGTCAGGGAACTGTGATCACGGTACAAGAAAGGCAAGCGAGGGGGCCAAAAAAAAAAGCGACACTCACGAAGAGGAGCAGCGCGGCAACGCTGAAAAGGCTCGAGCCCATGATGGGTACGATCCAGTGTATGCTCTCGCGGGAGGTCCATCCGAACCAGAAGAGACAGATGGGGACGAGGAGGGCCCGACGATGGCGACGGGCATGCGCTCCTCCGGTTTGAGCTCGCCTTCTCGTTGTACTTAGGCTCCTGCACGTAGTACAGGTACGCGAAGAAGGGGGGCACGACGAGGAACGCGCCGATGAAGAGGCCGAGGAAGGAGAGGCCGATGAGCTGCTGGCGCCAGTGGTAGATGCCGCCAAACACGATCGGGAAGGACTCGAACCACATGTAGAGTAGCGCGTAGATGAGCCCGATGTACACGTTGAGCGCGAGCACGATCGGCTCCTGGAAGTTGAGCGTGAACGGGCGCACGAGCACGTCGACGGCGACCGCGCGCGGCGTCATGGGCGAAGCCGCGGCGGCGATTTCGGGAGCGGACATGATCCCGGGGTTGCCCGTCGCCTTGCGTAGTCGGCGCGCGCGGCGGTAGAGAATGTTCGAGGCGGATGTCTCGGGGAAGAAGAAGAAGAGTAGGGTGAGGGTGAAGGCGGAGAGCCACATGATCTCCCAGATGGTCCAGCGCCAGCTTTCAAAGTGCGCGGAGAAGCCGCCGAGGAGGGGCCCGAGGCTCGGCGCGGAGGCGGCGGAGACGCCCCAGACGGTCATGCCGTACGCCCGCTTCTTGGGCGAGTAGATGTCGGCGATGGTTGCGCCGCCCGTGGCGAGGATCGGAGAGCCGAAGAAGCCGGTCAGGAAGCGGAAGGCTATCAGCATGCCGTAGTTGGTCGCGAGTGCGGTTGGCACTTGCAGGACGACGAAAACGGCAAGTGTGAAGATGTAGATAGGCATGCGGCCAATCTGTGGGACCTCGCTCAACGGGGCCCAAACCATCGGACCTGGCAATGCGGCGATGAGATAAAGCATACAAAGGGAAAAGGATGCCTTTACTAACCCAGACCGTAGCCGGCAACATAGACAGTGAGGCCCACTGTCGCCGCGACAGTGCTCACATGAAACTCCTCAGTCACTGAGGGGATGCCAGCAGTGTAGATGGCCGAGCCAACATAGATGGTGAAGGTAAGAAGACATGTCTGAAACATGACCCACGTCTTTTTCGCACTCGACCAGTTCTGTGGATTCTGGAAACACAACGTATCTTAGCAAGTGACGAAACAGGACGTCACAGCGCAGCGACTTACATCTGGATCGGTGGGCCCATACCAATCGACTAATAGTTTATCGTTGCCCTTTTCTGGGTCCACCCTCCCTTTCAGCGTCGGCGCGTTCGAGTGAACTGACACTGTGTCGGGAGTGGGGACGACATTGACCGTGGATGACTGGGCTGAAGCTTGCAGTGATGATTGGGCCGAGAACTTCTCTTGCCAGACTCCGGGTAATGCGTTCTCTTGGGATGAGGCAAAACGCGGGACCCAAACGCGGAGCGCAGGATGTACGCAAAGGTAGTATCGCGAAAGGCAGCTGCCATCTAGGAGTGAATGGAGAGGATTTGTTGAGGAGAGACGATGAGAACAGATTGGCCGTCCATCCCGATGGTTAAATAGAGGATTTTGTTGAGGAGGGGCGATGAGAGCAGATTGGCCGTCCATCCCGATGGTTAAATAGAAACGAAACCTCCCGGGCCAGCCAGAAACGAGGTAGGGCTTAGCGATGTGTGTGGATAGGGCTTGACACCCAGCGAAAAATCGGTTTAATGAGGTCGAATCGGGTCAAAGTATTAATAAGCATTGATGTGATTCCACAATCTGGACTTATTTATATAATTTTTTAATGAAATTGAGCACTGTTGAATCTCGGACATCGTATCTACGATTTTATATGGTTCGAAATCATTTTATTCTCACTAGTTCTAATACATTCGAAAAATTCGAATGGGATCAAATCCCATCGAATGACATGGGATGCGAATCATATCAAATCATATCAAAGCATAGAAAATACCACAGAATAGGAATGAAACACATTGCAATACCAAGAGCGTGCACGCTGGCGTCAAGCGAAAAGGTGGCGGCCAACGACTTATCGATGTTGGGGGGAATTTTCTTGATTGTCATCCAGGGCCTCTTGTGCCCCCGACGCGGACGCTGGTGCCGTGGATGGGGCAATCGTCAATGGCTTGCCAAGAACACGTCCTTTCTGTGTCAATGGTTAACGGGTTACCAGACGTGACTGGTGGGCTCACCCCACGTTTGTTACCTTTGAGTTGCTTGTAGCACTGTGAATGTATATGAGCGTTAGGATACACGAGTAAACTGCATGACTTACTTCTCGGTCCTTGTCGTTAAGCGCGTCCTAGTACGCATTGAATTCGCCTTCGGTGCCTCCTGGGTGCAGTTCACACCATTCTCTGGCACACGCATTCCTGTCAAGGCCATTGTGGTATTACTTTTGCTTCCCTCCCAATTTCTTCGTCTTGGCTTGGGCGGCGTTGATGGGAAAGGTGGCATCGGCGGGCGAGATGACGTTGGCGGACGAGATGATGTTGGTGGGTGAGATGATGTTGGCGGGCGAGATGACGTTGGCGGGCGAGATGATGTTGGCGGGCAAGATGACGTTGGCGGGTGAGATGACGTTGGCGGGCGAGATGACGTTGGCGGGTGAGATGACGTTGGCGGGCGAGATGACGTTGGTGGGCGAGATAGTGTCAGTGGGCAGTGTCGGCAGGCGGGGCGGTGTCGGTGGGCAGGACGAGGTTGGTGAACGAGATGGCGTCGGCAGGCAGGGTGGCATCGGTGGGCAGGGTAGCGTTGGCAGGTAGGGTGTCATCGAACACGTCAGCTCTAAGAGTGAAGGGGTTAGTTAGATATCAAGTATACGCGTGTATAACACTCACAAGGGATCCCTTACAATAACTTCTCCATTCCTTCTCTTCCTTAGATATTCATAGCTCGACGATGCGTCAAGTTCATAACAGAGGAGATACTTCTGAGCGGGACTCGCCAAACGTTACAGTGAACGTGGTCTAGCTGGTAAAGACGGGGAAGAAAGACGAGAGGATATCAGTGCGGCAACGTGATGTGGATCGTCGACATCGCGGATGCGTGCCGGAAGGTGATCCAAGATTGTGCGTATTGGTCCGCGGTCTGCGGAGCGGTTTTCGATGACTTGTGGATACTTAGAGACACCTCAGGGAGAATAAGGGGCAGAGAGAGCTGCTTGTAGCATGGCAAGCGCAACGGTTGAGGGGGCCGAGAAAGATAAGTGGACCAGTATCTCGTGGGAATGGGACAAGGTAGATATTCGAGGCTACGCAGGAGGTTTCATGAGGGCTTCCGGTGTGTGCGACTCAGTGCGAGCGGACATCGAGTGTACGAGGGAGAATTGACATCAGGTCAGGTAGGAGGCCGCCTGCCGCCCGTCACCACTTCCCAGATATTTAGGAGGGCTTTCAGTAAACTGCGCACAAATGGTCTTTGTTCACAAACAATGAAAACAACAAACACGACATGTCATGGTCGTACACGAAGCAATGATAACATGCCAACGCTCAACCGAGAATCGAAACCGCCGCGCTTGCTGGAGCATTTTTCACCATCGAGTGCCCCTCCTGAACCAAATCTCAAGGTGACTCACTTGGGACACGCAGCGCGTCCCAGTTGCCGCTCTGCCCTTCTACCCTTCTTTGCAATCCCGCTCTTTAATATTCGCTCTGCTTTACCACTAGTTTTCTCGTAGGTCCAATCCGTCGGCTCCGGCCCTCATGACAAGTTGCCTCACGTCTCATTCGTTCCCGTGTTTTCGGACTGCCCAGGCAGTCGTCCTGAGTAGAAATTCGACACCACATTCCTCCCCGTACTGTTGCAGGACTTCCAGAATTCCCACCTTTCTAATCAGTGTGTTCTATCATGGCAGCACGGTCCCCACAAATGAGATAAATGCAGTCTTCCTATCCTCCAGCAAATACATGAGCTGTATGCGACTGCCGTGTTCATTTCCCCCGTTCCGTTTGGTGAGTTTCTTCTTTTCTCTATGCTCTCCGTGATGATGACCACGTAATGAAAGGCAAGAAGTGGCTCGAAGAGGCCTAGATCGCTCTATGTTGGTAGGATCGCATCACATTGTCAACTCAGCCCACGCTTGGTACAGGAGCTCGAGCTCGTATGCTTTCCGAGACTCCGCCGGATCAATGCACTGGGCAGGAGTGGTCCATGTACTCCGTTTTCTCCGACAGTGGGACGGAAGCCATGTCTCTCCTGCAGGCCTGACCTTCATGTGCTAATAGCTGGGTCGTCGAACCTGTGCTGCATAGCACCACTGAGAGGGATCTAGTTCACATGGTAGCCGTTCTTCCACTGTTCTTGTATCCGTATTCACCGTCGGATCCGGGTCGACCATAGGGATACATAACTTAGACTACTAATAGCACGTGTCTGATCTTTAAAAGTCTCGTCCGAGTTTGCCTTCGTGGCCTCAGAGACGACAATTCTTAGTGACTTTAACTACTCGTCGAAATTCACACAGAGACCTGCACAAACCAGGACCTGCACGGAATATGCACCCCAACCTTTCGACAGGATTCCGACGCTTCACATCTGGCGCGGCGACACGCTCCCCTCCATCGCTCGTCTCAGCTCTCGTGTACATTGTCAGATCAAACTCTCTCCGAAAAAAGCAAAGGCTGAAACCAAAATTACGCACCACATCACATGCGCTCCTCTCATCTCGTCCCGCCGCGACTCATCCACGGTCCTGACGCTCTGCATGTTTCATGCGATGCCAGCGCAGGCTCTACGCATTCAGAGCGCGATGTGCTCTCGTCATTCGCTTGCCATGCTCGTTGCCACGTTTGCAGGCAGTGATGTCGAGATACTCAATCCGACAATTGAAATCGAGAAGGGAGATGGCCCACGCTGACCCTCAGGAAAGTGAGGCAGAGAGTCGGAAAGTGGATGGGAGGAGGGTGAGGAAGAGTCGCCGGGGAAGTGTGGGAAAATAATGGTCGTCAAAACCAGGGTTGTGCCAGTGCGTATTGACCAGATTCCATTAGTCATTAATCTTTGGGGCATCCTCATGACCGCGGCAGGGTAAATCATTGACGACAGACGACACCAAACATATACAATGAATGCACCAGCTGTAGCGCTTTAGTTCATGCAGGGAAGAATTGGCCTCGGAGAGCGGAACAGCGGAATTAGTTTGATCTCTTTCGATATATGGAGCCCGAGAGTGGGTGGGGACCATACGCAGTTTGAGGATGTGTCTCGCAAATACAAAGGAAATGGAATAGCTATTTGGCTTCAAAGTCATGCAACCACATGGCTCTGGGTCTTGGATGAGCCACTCTCCATACCTAGTATCCATACCGGCACGTCTTGAACAGGCTGCTCAGTACTCAGTTTTGGGAACCATATCGTATTAGTATTAGGTTCTCGCGGTTATCGTCGTCTTTCAGTTTCACCATGACAAGGAGTGGCAAGACGGTAGTAAGAGTGGCGCAAGGCGTAATCTTGCGCATCGGAACGGCCCGGGATTCGGCCCCGAGCCGTCGAGCCAGCGTTTATGACTCCGACACCACGCCCCTTGTCCACCTGCCTGCTATTGTCGTTTCCATCCATCTCTGAATGAAAATATGACGGCTGACTGCAGCTCAGTTTTCAATGGTCATAGAGAAGTGGTTAGCGGTCAATAATAGGTGTGGGAACCTCTACAATAGCATGACCGGTGTTCATGAAACCCAAAGGCCGTCATCGTCGTTACTTGTACGTAACTCTTCGTTGGTCACCCTGGACAGTATTTATCTTAGTAAAAAATGACAAGGGTAGCCTGCAACGAATAGCAAAGACCATAGGTCATGTACAACATTCCGACATCTCAACTTTCGACTGGGTGTGGAATCCCATCTATTCACAGGGAACGGCTGCGATAGCACCTTCTCAAATAGTCCTCCCACCGAATTCAACAATATCACCTGCGGCGTTCATGACAACGGAACAGCCCCATGGTTCTTCGAATGCAGTGTTTTGACAAATGGAAGTTTAGTTTGTGATTGGACTTACGTTTACCATTCACCCATAGGAGTGAACCCTGTGTGTGTATGGTAAACGTATGTTTCTCTCTCAGTTCCTGCCTTAATGCCACCGGAAGGCCACATCGTAGCTAGATCTAGGATGAGCATTCTCTGGTTCGTCCATTCCGCACTTCTGGATTATCTCGGAGTCGCCGTTATCACTAACCTGCCTGACAGTGGATTTTCCTATTCTATTCGACTTGGGCGACTTGGACCCTAGCGAGCAAATTGCCGTCACTCGTTCTACCCTCTCACCACGCGGCTTCTAGCTGTGTCGGATCTTTACTGTGGTACATGATGAGAGCACGCAAAAGCCCCGGGAAGACTACCTCCTCTGTTGATTGTCACACGATGCTACTCAGGACGTTCTACAAAGATGCCACGAAGTACGGTTTCTACGAGCTACAGTCGGCCCGCGACTGGTACCGCGAGGTGACCGCAAATATCGGGATGCACGTGGACCTAGCGAGATACTGGATCAGCGTGGCAGCACTCCTCGCCTCGCCGATCGCGCCTCACTTTGCAGAGCACATCTGGCGCGAAATCCTACATCACCCGACCCGATCCAACGCGCGCTCTGGCCGACGCCCGCGCGGGCCGTGGACGCGCCGACGATCGAGGCGGGGGCGTACATGCGCGGGCTGGTCAAGACGGTGCGCGATGCGGAGCTCACGCTGCTGAAGAAGATCGGGAAGACGAAGGGCGGCGGCGGCGGGCCGCTGTTCGACCCGAAGAAGACCAGGGCGGTGCGCGTGTACGTCGCGACGCGCTTTCCGGAGTGGCAAGACGCGTGCGTGCAGGCTGTGCGGGCGGCGTGGGCGCCGGACGCGGGGCGCCGTGTCGACGACGCTAAGGTGCGCGCGGTGTTGCGGAGCGCGGGCTGATCAAGGATAAGCGCGCGATGCCATTTGTGGGGCTGTTTAAGGTACGTGGCGCGTTCTTTCCCGGCCCGCCCCACACACACACACACTCTCTCTCTGCCTTTTTGTTTTTTTGTGTTTGGCGACGATGCTGATGTGGAATCGCGTATAGAAACGTATTGCGGAGTTTGGGGCAGAGACGGCGTTCAAGCGCAAGTTGCCGTTCGTAGAGACGGACGTGCTGCGCGAAGTGTTGCCTTACTTGAAGCGCACGTTGAATCTTGTTGATCTGGAGGTCTTATCCGCCGAAGAGGCCCTTGCGCACGCCGAAGCGCGTAAGGCAGGGTACAACCGCCAGATCATCGAGAGTTCTGAGCCGGGAACCCCGCATTCGAATTTAGGAACGTATAGGTTCTGGTTCTAGAATTTGTTTTCTCTATATTCCCCGGAAGTAATACTACCATCTTCTGTTCTCGACGTGCTTGAGCAATCGCCGGATTTGGATTTGGAGTAAATTAGAATGCATTAATGTGACGAAAAGAAGCTAGCTAGTAGTCTAAGTGATGTGGGTAATAGGTACACTTGCAGATGAATGGTATAATGATACAAATTATTGTAACGGAAGATGTAATATCAGCCTGACGAAACGAGGACCAGTGCGAGGGAAATCATGGCCAGATCCAGAGAGGAAAAGTGAACGTCGGTATCGCCACGATTATGTCTCTCTCTCTACTCAAAGTCATGGCGGGCACGCTTGCTAGCCATGCGGATGCGCTCGCCGTACTTGTATAGCAGGATGGGTATGGGCACGAACGCGCAGGCGAGGAGTCCGAGGAGGGTACTCGCCCAGCCGACGCCGAGGTTGCGATATGTCGCGCCTGCGAAGAGCGGGAAGCCGGCGCCGAACATGGAACGGATGAAGTCGTTGCCGGCGAGGACGCTCGCGGCGTAGGTAGGATATGCATCGGCGAGGTAGTTCAGGACGACGTTCTGAAACCAGAAACGTCAGCGAACTGTGATCACGGTACAAGAAAGGCAAGCGAGGGGGCCAAAAAAGAGACACTCACGAAGAGGAGCAGCGCAGCGACGCTGAAGAGGCTCGAGCCCATGATGGGTACGATCCAGTGTATGCTCTCGCGGGAGGTCCATCCGAACCAGAAGAGACAGATGGGGACGAGGAGGGCCCCGACGATGGCGACGGGCATGCGCTCCTCTGGATTGAGCTCGCCATTCTCGTTGTACTTAGGCTCCTGGACGTAGTAGAGGTACGCGAAGAAGGGGGGCATGACGAGGAACGCGCCGACGAAGAGGCCGAGGAAGGAGAGGCCGATGAGCTGCTGGCGCCAGTGGTAGATGCCGCCAAACACGATCGGGAAGGACTCGAACCACATGTAGAGTAGCGCGTAGATGAGCCCGATGTACACGTTGAGCGCGAGCACGATCGGCTCCTGGAAGTTGAGCGCGAACGGGCGCACGAGCACGTCAACGGCGACCGCGCGCGGTGTCATGGGCGAAGACGCGGCGGCGATTTCGGGCGCGGACATGATCCGGGGTTGCCCGTCGCCTTGCGTAGTCGGCGCGCGCGGCGGTAGAGGATATTGGAGGCGGATGTCTCGGGGAAGAAGAAGAAGAGGAGGGTGAGGGTGAAGGCGGAGAGCCACATGATCTCCCAGATGGTCCAGCGCCAGCTTTCAAAGTGCGCGGAGAAGCCGCCGAGGAGGGGCCCGAGGCTCGGCGCGGAGGCGGCGAAGACGCCCCAGATGGTCATGCCGTACGCCCGCTTCTTGGGCGAGTAGATGTCGGCGATGGTTGCGCCGCCAGTCGCGAGGATCGGAGAGCCGAAGAAGCCGGTCAGGAAGCGGAAGGCTATCAGCATGCCGTAGTTGGTCGCGAGCGCGGTTGGCGCTTGCAGGACGACGAAAACGGCAAGTGTGAAGATGTAGATAGGCATGCGGCCAATCTGTGGGACCTCGCTCAACGGTGCCCAAACCATCGGACCTGGAAACGCGGCGATGAGATAAAGCATACAAAGGGAAAAGGATGCTTTTACTAACCCAGACCGTAGCCGGCAACATAGACAGTGAGGCCCACTGTCGCCGCGACAGTGCTCACATGAAATTCCTCAGTCACTGAGGGGATGCCAGCAGTGTAGATGGCCGAGCCAACATAGATGGTGAAGGTAAGAAGACATGTCTGAAACATGACCCACGTCTTTTTCGCACTCGACCAGTTCTGTGGATTCTGGAAACACGACGTGTCTTAGCAACTGACGAAACAGGACGTCACAGCGCAGCGACTTACATCTGAATCGGTGGGCCCATACCAATCGACTAATAGTTTATCGTTGCCCTTTTCTGGGTCCACTCTCCCTTTCAGCGTCGGCGCGTTCGAGTGAACTGACACTGTGTCGGGAGTGGGGACGACATTGACCGTGGATGATGTGCTGAAGCTTGCAGTGATGATTGGGCCGAGAGCTTCTCTTGCCAGACTCCCGGTAATGCATTCTCGTCGGGATGAGGGAAAACGCGGGACCCAAACGCGGAGCGCAGGATGTACGCAAGGTAGTATCGCGAAAGGCCGCTGCCATCTAGGAGTGAATGGAGAGGATTTGTTGAGGAGAGGTGATGAGAACAAATTGGCCGTCCATCCTGATGGTTAAATAGAGAAACCTCCCGGGCCAGGCAGAAACGTGGTAGGGGATGTGTGTGGATAGGGCATGACATCCCGAGCCACTCCGGAAGTGGATCTGATGTTATCGCCCGACTCGGAAGTGAGCAAACCGACGGTGACCGGCCCGCCTTACTAAGTTAAGTCGAGGTTATACCGCCGTGCCTTGCTGACTCTGGCTGACTCGCCCTTTTCTCGTTTCCCCCTGTTCTGGAACATTGTAGAAGTTTATCGAGGATCTAAGCAATGGCCATCGTCGCTCCACTATGGCCCGCGGTACTATCTATGCAAGATCCTTTGAGCCCGACTTGGAGATGCCAGCGGTTCCGGTATCAACGACAACCCTCTCCCTGCCGCACACACTTACCGATACCTGGATCGAAGGAACTCACGAAAAACGACCTCTAGTTGCAATGTTGGGTTGATACAAATCTGCGACTCGGAAGCCCGTGTCCTCGCCGCTCGCCGTTCGGCCACGTAAATATGGGCGCTCGCTAATTATCACTGTACGTAACCAAGGGACAGAGCTGACCAATGCTCGGCCAGACCATCCATGAAGCAGCGCTGCGTCACCTCCGCCAATCCAATTATTTTTCTGCAGTAACGAATTCCAAGTTAGTGAGCTGGCCCACCCGCGATGGTGATCAGCCCTAAAGTGTTTTGTTGTTTATATCCTGTTAGCGGACGGCCGCTGCATTGGTGAACAACTCGCTGATCCCCACATTCTGATCCCCACGACCGCGGAACACAAGGATAGATCGACCATGTAACGCGGAAATCGCTGGAGCACCGACATCTCTTGGCGTGATCCTTTATCTATCCAGTTGCTCTGTCAACCCCGTTAGCCGGCGCTAACGTTGTGTCAATCAACGAAGGTCGCCTCTCCGACTTATGCCGACTCGGAGGGACTTCGGTATCTATTCTCTGAGGATGTGCTAATGCATGAGTGAACGAGGAAAGACCCGGGACGATCCCTCATAATAGACGAGGGCTGAGAGCCCACCGATCTTGCCATGCATAGCGCAACAACAGCTGAGGCGCGTCCCATCTAGAAACGCCGCGGGAAGCTGGTGATATCTGTACGTTCTAGCTAGAAGCGGTACTTTGCACGCAGGTATCTATCCGAACATCGGCCCACAAGCTCATAACACACCATCGTGGCGCGATTTGAAACTGATGCATGAAGGAGGGATGTGACTCGGCCTCGGCCGTCTCGGTGCATCCCCGTACGTAGCCGGCCGGCATATAACATACGTAGCCCTCAAACCAAACACGATCCGACCTTCGGCAATGCCTCACGACTAAGATCTTCCCAGTCATCTCGCATGTCGTCATGCCTCTCGTGTCACAGGTGGTTTGCCGACCCTTATCTCTCACCTTCACCTCCAATTTCTAAAGCCTCCCCCTTCCTCATCTCGGCCCTCAGCCACGTGTGGTCGTCCAATCATCTGGACGGATTCACCTTGCGCAGAACATAGTACATACAAAATCCTTGCGGCCGAGAAGATCATCGCGTTCTTGGTGAGCATTTATACTGTATGTACCAACCAGGCTGGTGAGTGATATTGGGGACTTTGTCAACGTAGATCATACATTTCAAGGCTCCACGCCGTTTTATGGATCTCCCTGTTGTGTATGTATTGCCTTACCCATCGAGGCACCAGGCAGTACGTGCGCCAGGCTCCCCACCTCGAAATATGCCATCGATAAGCGTTTCGCGAGACGGTGTGTGACTTTGACGACTTGTCGAAAAGTACAGAGATCAGCATGGAATATGGACTCCGACCTTTTGGCATGAGTGCGAGGCTTCCCATCTGACGCGGCGGCACGCTCCCCTCCATCGCTCGTCTGAGCTCTCGTGTACGTCGTTACATCGAACTCTCTCCCAAAAAAGAAAAAGGCTGAAACTAACATTATGCCCCACATCACATGCGCCCCTCTCATCTCGTCCCGCCGCGACTCATCCACGGTCCTGACGCTCTACACGTCTCACGTGATGCCAGCGCATGTTCTACACATGCATAGCGCGATGTGATCTCGTCATTCACTCGCCATGCACTTTACCAGGTTTGCAGGCAGTGACGTCGAGGCATTCGATCCGATGATCGAACTCGAGCAGGTCAAGAACGAGATGGCCCGCGCCGACCCTCAGGAAAGTGAGGCAGAGAGTCGGAAAGTGGATGGGAAGGAGGGTGAGGCAGAGCCGCTGGGGAACTGTGGGAAAATACTGGTCGTCAAAACCAGCGTTGTGCGGGTGCGTATTGACCAGATTCCGTGAAGCATGACCCGAAGGGGCATCCTCATGACCGCGGTAGGATAAATCATTGAGGACAGACGACGCCAAACGCATACAATCAATGTACCCGTTATAGCGCTTTAATTCACGAGGTCAGAAGAATTGGCCTTGGAGGGCGGAACAGTGGAATTGGATTGTCCTCCGCAGTTTGAGGATGTGTCTGGCACATACAAAAGGAAACGGAATAGCTGTTTGGCTTCAAAGTCATGCAACCACATGGCTCTGGGTCTTGGATGAAGATCATAACTACGACGAATAGTTTAATACTCTCCATACCTAGTATCCATATTGAACAGGCTGCTCAGCCTGAGCACTCAGTTTTTGGGAAACATATCGTATTAGTATTAGGTTCTCACCAAACAAAACTCTGGATAGCAGTCCAGTAGACATACTTCTTACTCCGGAGTTCCCGTGGTTATCGTCGTCTTTCAGTTTCACCATGACAAGGAGTGGCAAGACGGTAAGAGAGGCGCGTGCCACGACTTTCATGGCACGTCGGAATGGCCCGGGATTCGGCCCCGAGCCGTGGAGACAGCGTTTATGACTCCGACACCACGCCCCTTGTCCCACCTCATCTGACGAACCTGCCTGCTATTGTCGTTTCCATCGCATCTCTGAATGAAAATATGACGGTTGACTGCAGCGCAAGTTTTCAATGTTCATAGAGAATGTGGTTAGCGGTCAATAATAGGTGTGGGAACCGGTGTTGATGAAACCCAATGGCCGTCATCGTCATTACTGGTACGTAACTTCGTTGGTCACCCTGCAGTGGACAGTATTTTGTCTTTAGTAATAAAGTGACAAGGGTAGCCGTGCAACGAATAGCAAAGAACCATAGGTCATGTACAACATTCCCGACATCTCAACTTTCGACTGGGTGAGGAATCCCATCTACTCACAGGGAACCGACTGCGATAGCACCTTCTCAAATAGTCCTCCCACCGAATTCAACAATATCACCTGCGGAACAGCCTCATGGTTCTTCTAATGCAGTGTTTTGACAAATGGAAGTTTACTTTGTGATTGGACTTACGTTTACCATTCACCCATAGGAGTGAACCCTGTGTGTGTATGGTAAACGTATGTTTCTCTCTCAGTTCCTACTTTAATGCCACCGGAAGGCCACCTCGTAGCTAGATCTAGGATGAGCATTCTCTGGTTCGTCCATTCCGCACTTCTGGATTATCTCCGAGTCGCCGTTATCACTAACCTGCCTGACAGTGGATTTTCCTATTTCTATTTCGACTTGGGCGACTTGGACCCACTCAAACAGCCACCTGGCTCGAGCAACTCGCGCTCGTCACATGTCAAAGCAAAGCGTAACACGACGACGGCTGGATTCAGCAGTGGGGAGATCTATCGCTTGCGAGAAATACATACGTAATAGTACAAAACCCGCGTGCATGTACATGACCAGGAAGTCCATCTGGGGCTTCTGCAGCCCCGCGGTCCCTCCTACCTCACCTTACTCAACCTTATGTGGGCCAAGCCCGGCCAAAGGTAGGCAACGCACAGGGGAGTGGGAGGGGCCACAAGCGGACAATAAAAGGATTCCAAAAAAAAAAAAAGAAAAAAAAAACGCTCTATGAGAAACTAGTGGTAATGCAGAGCGAATATTAGAGAACGGGACAGCGAGGGGAGGAAAAGGAAGGGTAATGAGATAAAAAAGGGATTTGAAGTATGCACAGTGTGCGCGACACCAAAAGAGATAGTGCAAGGTCAACAGGGAGGAGCATGGCGATCTGCGTTGAATCCGAGGGCGGTCACGACAACGGAGGTCAATTAAAGTGAGCCCGATATCGTTCGGCTAGACCCGAACTTGATATCGCGCTTGACCGTGATTTTGTTTTGTTTGGGCCAGTACTAGTACACTCGATGTGCATGCGTACTGTCAGCATCATAGCCAACCCAGCGAGCTTGAACGCCTCGCGCATCGAGTTTTGAGGCTTTGTGAGTGTGTACCCAGACAGTTTTCCCCCATTCGGGCACGCCCTCGAAATCGGGCTTCTCACCATTCAGCTTTTCATGCGGGGTCACATTCCCACAGACGCGGGTCGACGTGCAATTCTTCAGTCAAACAACATATCTAATCGCCTCGGCCCACATGTTCTTCGGCAGTTCGGCTTGATGCAGCACGGCACGCACACGTTCGACGAACCGGCGGTTGAGCGATTCGGCCACACCATTATGCTGCGGTGTGTCAGCCGTGGTGAGGCGTCGCTCCGCTCCCTGCTCACGAAGGGGATTTGTGAATTCATTGCTCAGGAACTCACTGCCGCGGTCAGACCTAAGACGCTTGATATGCACGCCCTTTTGGGTTTGTACCCACTCTGCAAGAGCCTTATATTCCTGGAACGTTTTATCCTTGGAGCGAAAATTTTCGACCTTGTCCAGCGAGAATAGTGGTCTGTAAAGGACGCATAGTATTTGTGGCCTCCGAGACTCTGGACTGGCGAGGGACCCCACAGATCACTGTGTACCTCATCACCGAACGCCTCAGCCAAGGGCGCTTGCCGCTCCTTCTGAATAGGCTTGCGGGTCATCGATGAGATCAACGCCAGTGATGACGTTGGCGCGAATAAGAACTCGAATATGATCATGATGACTTAGCACTTAGTCATCGATGAACCGTGAGAATATCTTCGGGTTGTGCCGGCGTAGAGGCAGTGGGTGACTTTGAATAACCACTGCATTGCGCTCTCCGGAATGCGCCCTATAGTGCAATGATTAACAGAAACCCCGCGCCCACAACTCGGAAAGGCGATATATGGCGCCGTATGGCTCCCCGATTAGCTTTCGAGTTTGTCATTGGCGGCTACCTCAGTTCAGCTATTCCGACTTGCCCAGTTTCGTCTGCAACATCGGTGGTGAGCCACGCGGCCTCATTTTCGACTTCTTCAGCAGTCGCGACAGCATCCTTCTGGCTGGCAGTGTCGCCCTTCTACCGCCTCCTCCCTGGCCGTCGCGTTTCTTCAACCCTTGGCCCTCCTTTCCACTCCCCGCACTCGGCCTTCGTATGGCCCTTCTTATGGCAATTAGAAGCATTCGATGTCGCGCTTCTTGCCCTTCTTTTTTCGGGCGTCGGCAATAAATGCATCATCTTGAGCCTTGCTGTTTCTGACGCTACGTCGGTCGAACTCGTCTGTGACAAGTCTGATGACAGCGTCCGGAGTAACAGTTTGATTACTCATATAGGCAGAAGCGGCGAGCGCGGAAAACGTCTAGTCATAGTATGAGGGTGGCAAGGATCCCATTAAGATGCCAAGTTGCCAACATATTCGGTGTCGGGCACGGTTTTTTCCCAGCGCTCCGAGCTGCTCTCGGAGATTAGCTACATAATCCAGGTGCGCACGTACCTCGTCATCTTCGCCACATCGCACTGACTGTAAGCGCTGCGACAGATTGACTAGAATAATCTCCGTGCGACTCTCGTATAGATTCTTCAAGGCGTCCCACACCTCCTTGGCGTTGGGCTTCGTTTTGATACGACTGAACACATTGTTGGGGATCGACGCTCCTATCAGCTCGCCTTGATCCATGTTCCACCGGGCCTGTGGTGGCATATTATTCACTGTCCTGGCATCGATGTACGACTGCGTCATGCTAGCTGCATCCAGATGTTCAGTCAACCCGCGGGCGTCCAGGGTCTACACACGATTCGATCACGGTAAGGCGCCCAGTTGGTCCGTCCTGGGCTAACTTTTGAGAGATGTTTTAAAGTCGTCGGACATGTTTTTTTTTGAAAAGAACGAATGTAAGATGGTAATGGGCAGCTGGAGGGCCCATAACCTGGTGAATAATGTGGGCGTGCGTGATCAAGGAAAGGGTTGGGGCCATGAAGGCGTAACCACAAGTATAAGTACGATAGGGGCTTCGTAATCGTAGGCCGAACTAGATACTGTTTGTGGTTTTACCGATTTTCGTAAGTACCCCAGTTGTAAGTAAGGGAGAAAAACATGCAATTCGGAACGCGATTGAGTATAGACGACGGGAACATACATGTAATACTCATACACGAAATAACGATAACGTACCAGACGGTCATTCGAGAATCGAGACCGTTGCGCTCAAAGGGGCATTTTCTATCAACAACTATGCAGAAGAAGTTGAAAGCGATCGGCGCAATCCCAACATGATATTGATCTACAATCGACAAGACAGGAATGAGGTACAACTCGAAGAATGGTGAGGAGGGGTTAGAGTAACTAAACCGGATGGCATTGGCCCTTGAACTTGCTTAACATAAAGAGATCATGCGCCTTGTGCATGATCCCATATCGCTCGATACCCGATCCCACCCAGTCCAGCAGACGACCATTCAAAGAAGCAGGGTATCTCCCGATACCATCAGTCCCAACCCAGTCGAAGTCGATGAGCATACTGCGACATCCTTCGTCTGAGCTGGATCTGCTAGGGATGATCATGATGTTCGGAGTACGGAGATCACCAAAGACGAGGTCTTTGGAGTGAAGCAGCGCGACAGCATCTTGGATGTCCTTGTAGATGTCGTACGGAAGGAGCTCGCCTCTGTCACTTGTGTAAGGTGAGGCAAACCGTTGAGCTCGGAACGAGCGATTCGGAGAGCCCACACACCAATCTGATCCGAGCCACGACCATCTAATCTGCATTGCCTCTCGAGCACGCCCCGATTCGTCAGCGGTGCCCGCGCCCCTTTTTCCGTCATCCCATTCTCTCATCTCTCCCTCACCCTCCTCATCGCACCCCCGAAACCAACCGCACGCCCAAATTCCGTTCATCGCCTGAAGCCCCGATGAACCTCTCACTCGGCCGACGTCACCTCCGCCTCGCCAAACCGCTCTGAGCCCCAAAAAGTCCTGTCGGCTGTCTTCATGGGACAGTCCCGCTTGTGCCCCCATTCCTCGATGTTTCCCCTTTAGTATGCCCGTTTCTTCTCCTTCTCGCAATAGCTCCCTTTGCATACAGTACCATACGACGCTCGCCCGACATCACTGGCAACCAATGGCGACCTTACAGCGCGCCCACGTCGGCCGACACTCCCGCCCTGCCACCGTCTATACCCATACAGCTAGCCCCGAAAAATACTTACTATCCGTGTGTCACCCCAGAACAAGTACGGTATGTCCTAGATTATCTTAGGTCAATTGTTTAGAAGCCCAAAGATGTATTTAAAGCCTCCAAAATGCTCGAAGAGAGCAAGCGACTCAGTGCGCGATAATTTACCTCTTTCTCTTCTCCTCTCCTCTCCTTGCGCGATCTCGCCTGCCTGTCTTGCCACTCCTCTTCCTCTTACGCCCTTTGATCTTCACTTCAACGTTTTACCACGCCGCCGTGCCGACTCACGTTGCCTCGCCTCGCTCGCTCGCCTCCCTCCTCTCCTCTCTTTGCGCGATCTCGTCCGCCTCTCTCATCGCCTCTCCGCCTCTCTCGCCTTCCGACCTCCGATTTCGAACGTTTTACCGCGCCGCCGTGCCGACTCACGTTCACCTCACTCCCCTTTTTCCTCCTCTTCCCCCCCCTCTCGTGTGATCTCGTTGCCCCTCTCTGCCCGCCTCTCGTCTCCTTTGCCTTCCAACCCTCGACTTCGAACGCCTTACCGCGCCGCCGTGCCGACTCGTGTTCGCCTCATCCCCCTGCTCCCTCTTCTCTCTTTCTCGCGTGATCTCGTCGCCCCCTTTTGCCCACTTCGCTATCTCTGCCGCCTTTCAGCCTTCGACTTCGGACGCCTCACCGTGCTGCTGTGCTGACTCGCGTCTGTCTCGACGCCCTTCTCCCCCCCTTTCTTTTAAGGACATCTTCTTGCTCTTGTCTCGCTCTCGGACTCGATCGGACGACTCTCGCACCTTAGACAACAACACGGATCTCTCGATCTGTGTATCAACACACCTCGTCTTGACATCAACCAACATCTCTATCTACCCCCCCCCCCCCCCCCTTGGAACCCTACTCAGCTGAACGAACTCTCTGCGCGTCGACACGAAGCCTCGCGCTAACACTTGCTTTCCAAGCCACCTCTCCGTGAACATGGTCCATCACGACCATGAATAACCCGCCGCATACTGGCACACAGGCGTGCAGCACCGGCGCAAAACCCGTGTTTGCGAGCAGGCGGTGAGCTTGAGAGTTATATTGCGCAGTAAACTTTACAACCACCTGCGAGGTGTCGGGGGCTGCGCCCACAGACGAGGACATCACCGTATCCTCATCAGCGCTGCCAGATCTGGTCATGGTGGCAAGGTAAACGCCTGACTGCCGTGTTATTTCATTCTCGGCCAACACGACAGTTTCACCCGATCGTGACAGTCGGCCGGTGAAGATCAGGGGTGGCACGGAATCGGTGCAAGTGGGCACTTGTAAAGGCGAGGGGAACAAATGTGCGATCCTGTCTGGGGCTGTCAGGGGGGACCTGTAGAACTTCCCAAGGTCATAGATGACTTGTCGAGTGGCTGCAAAAGCTCGAGCGAGACGGAGGATATTTTTCGCAGCGTAGAAGCCCAAGAACAGCCGCCCAGACAACAGAAGGTTGTAATACAGCCCATCAGTGTACATCGCGACTCCGATTTCAAGAAGGTTACCCATGATACCGTAAAGAACGGCGGGATAGTTCGAACGAATGACGGGATGGTCCGATGGCTTCGATGAACCCTACAATCCATATCAATAAAAATGGGTGACAATCATAATGAACGTAAGATGATCTAACCGGGCCCACAAGTGATGTTGCGATGTGCGCGTACGACAGCGCTGCCTGAAAAGTGGCATCTCCTTCTAGACCAGCCTCGTTCTTCACCTCCACCACGAAGAAAGGTATGTCGCCAAGATTGATAGCATCCGGTCTAATACCGAACCGAGTTTGCGAGACCTCCCAGTTTAAGGACCCGCCGATGATCCAGTCGAAAATATTCTTCATGGCTGCCGTCTGCGTGGACCCGTCGGGGTAGCAACTCGCAGCAGTCTCCATGAACATATGTGCCAGTTCAATGAGAGTCGGAGGAAGATCGAGTGGAAAGGATTCATCGTCCAGGTGGCGCAGGTGATAGTCGAACCAGCCCAAAGCGTGATTGAACAGGGAGACAGGAGGACCGAAATTTCCTGCAGGTCGCCCGGAATGAAAACGTTCTTTGCCACCGTTGACGACTTTCATCACGCCATCGGCATCAGAGACACCGGTTGATGGTGAGGGGAACGAACGCCGGAATGATTGGACGTCGTTTGCGCGTCCTGACAAGCCATAATCAACAACACGGCCAGGATTGCAGTAGAAACACAAAGGATGAGCGTACGTTTAAGCGCTCGGCTGTTGAGGTCTCCCAGATCATCCAGGCCCTCAAGGACTAGAGGACAGGTAAGCCAGGTAACAATGATGCCTACAAAGATGGACGTACGATCGTCGATGACGACAAGGACATGCACCGAGTCATGAGGAGGCACAGAAGGGAAGGCACGGTTGAGCCTAGTAGCGCTGCCGAAGAACTTGAGCACCTGGTCATCATCGCGGTGTTCCCGAAGCCAGGTTCGGCTGCGACACAGGAGGGTGGCAGATGGCTCGAGAGACAAGTCTTTCGGCTAGAGAATATATGAGAAAACATGCCGGTGGTGCACAAAGAGAATGAACATGCGATGATGAATATGGGCCTCGCTGTACCAACATGTTCTCCGAGACCAGGTTGTCTGCTCTTGGCCAGATTCCACAGAGAGCCAAAGTACAGTGTTTGTGTTTGTGGGGTAGTAGTTACAACTACATCATAAAAAGAGTCAGGATGAGGATAGCAGAATATCAACTCCATGACATCAGCCATGGTTGTGGTTGAGATGAGAGCTACAGTACTGTAGCCCTCATCTTGACCACAACCATGGCTGATGTCATGGAGTTGATACTCTGCTATCCTCATCCTGACTCTTTCTATGAGATTGTTGTAACTAATAACTTAGGCCCCAAACAGCAACGCGCTAGACTTGGGATTTGGACCAGGAACGGGCTTCGGAGTTTCCCGTGCGTGACTAGAGTGACCAGGTGAACGGGGGTAGGGTTCCGTAGGGTTCCAGCGTAACAGGGGTAGGGTTCCAATAATATATTTTTTCTCGATTTTTTTGTCAGCCGTGTGATGTGCCACGTGATGCGCGTTAGTCAGGCTGTTTCTTTTTTGAGAAACATGTGATAACAAATCGAAAAAAACCTAATATTATGAACCTATTTGAGTAGGTACATCTCACTGAAAGCTTGGGGATTCCTTATAACGGCTCAGCAATTTGATCATGCCATTCTTTTGGAATCGAAAAACCGGCTGACTCAAATATTTTTCTGATTTTGGGTATTTTTTTCAGTTTGTTATCACATGTTTCTAAAAAGAGCCACCACGACACTAATGGGCATCACGTGGCATATCACACGGCTGACAAAAAAATCAAGAGAAAAAATGTTATTGGAACTCTACCCCTGTTACGCTGGAACCCTACGGAACCCTACCCCCATTCACCTGGTCACTCTAGTCATGCACGGGAAACCCCAAAGCCCATTCCTGGTCCAAATCCCAAGTCTAGCATGTTGCTGTTTGGGCCTTAGTCCCATTGGGTTGAGCTTCTGTGACATGACAAGCGCCCCCAGGTGATTATGTAATAGTCTTTGGCGGGAAGAATGTGAGAGCCGGTGATGCAACCTCTCGATTGACGTAGTGCGATGAGTCATGTCTGGGTCTCATGATGCTGCATCAGGAAAATAGGCAAACACTTTTTGACTTGTGAACTTTTATTGTACCTCTCTCCTGAAAATTAGTTTGCCAATCAACTTTTTTTTGGATCATAGGTTCCTTTTCGCCTTTTCCATCTTTTTGACCTTTTTTTACCTTTTTTCCTCGGTTGAGCTTGACTGAGCTGGTATAAGTGAAAAAAAGTTTTATGCAGAGATGCTGATGTGGTGACTAGCTAACATTTAGGATGGCCTTTAAGCCGCGCACAAATGGTCTTTGGTGAAGATTATGTCCTTTGAGAGCTGTAGCAACAAGTACAAGTACAGTCCGAGTCTGCCTTCAATTCTTGGCTTCAGAGACAACAATTCTTGGTGACTTTGACGACTTGTGGAAAATCACAGAGACTCACACAGAATATGTACTAGTACCCTGACCTTTTGAAATGATTGCGATGGTTCCCATCTGGCGCGGCGACACGCTCCCCTCCATTGCTCGTCTCGGCTCTCGTCACATTGAACGCTCTCCCAGAAAAGAACAGGCTGAAACTAAAATTGCGCCCCACATCACATGCGCTTTTCTCATCTCATCCCGCCGCGACTCATCCATGGTCCCGATGCTCTGCACGTCTCATGCGATGCCAGCGCAGTGAAGCAGACTCAAAGGGCGTCTGCGAGTTCGCGAGGAGACTTGAGGCCGGGAAAGAAGGAGGGGATAGAGTGAGCAGAACAAGCAAACACGAATACGAATGCAGACGGGCCCGGTAGCTCACGATCGGCGTCGTAATCGAGTCAAAGGGAGAGGTGTTGAGGGAAAGGAGAAGGCCACAAGACAAGGGCGATTCTTGAGGGCACGCAGAGGGTTTTTAGAAGAGAAAACGCGAGGGGAAAATTATATTTGAGCACTGGGAATGAAGCCATTAAGTATCTTTTTCGAATCATCGTACTGTAAGTAAGCTTTTAGTGGTAGTCCGGTAAGTAAGGAATACGGTCGTAATCTAGGGTGAAAGACATTTCAGATCTAAACAAAGGCAGAGGAGAGATCTAACTGAATCAAGGGTAAGGATGAAAGGGACGTGAGGCGAGTATCAAAGGTATGAAAGGAGGGGCAGAGTCATGATTTGTAAGTAGCAAAGACTCTAAGGGGAGATCTGAGAAAAGGAACACGATACCCGAGGTGAAACCAAAAACGCGAAGAGACGAGTCTAGCAGGGGTGGCCCAGTGAGTCGGCGCAAAGCCCCAAGTGCGGCTGCGAGGTTGAGGCGAGGCCCTTTGATGAGCGAGTGGGCATCGTAGATGTTGCATCGCGGAGTCGATAACGAGGAGGGTGGGCGTCGAGGGAGCTGTGTCATGCGGTTGAGGACAAAGGCGAATGAAAGGGAGATGGGCGTGGGAACGAGGTGATAACGAAGAGGCGAGGCGGAGGCAGTGAGAGGCATTGACGTGGGGATCAAGTCAGCATCGGCCAATACCCCCACAATTCCGCGGTTTTCGCAATCAACCACACCGCTCACCTTACACCTCCCGGGGGGTTGAGATCTTGACCATCCCCGGTCAAGCTTTGTCTTCGTTATCATTGCTGTCTGCGTCATCAGGGTCATCGGCTGCCGTTTCTGCGATGACAGCAGCGAGGTCATCACGCTCAAGAACGCGTGTGACTGGGATGCAAGTCCATGAGCGCGTGAAATAGGGAATAACACGAAAGGCAGCATAGTGGAGCTTCGAGACCGTGCCATCCAGCTCTGCAAGGCGGTATGCACCGTTGCGACTCCTCCTGACAACGAGCATTGGGCTGAAATATCGAGGCTTGGATTTTCGCCCGAGGTCAGACTCGATGATGGAATTGCGTATGAGAACCAGGTCGCCGGGTCGAAAGTCATAGTTTGTGATGGTGTGGCCGTGCTGGCGCTTGAATTGGCGAACTGAGGCAAAACGACTTTTGAGGATGTTCTTGCGGATGGCAGCAAGGTTGCTCTCGCGCATCTCGAGCTGGCGTGCGCGTGTGGCAATGAGGTCGGCGGTGGACAATGGCTTGGTGAGCTCAGGGACCAGAAATGTAGCGAGGGTGATGTCGAAAGGGAGGAGCGGCTCAACACCGTGAGCCATGTAGAAGGGGGAGTAGCCTGTGGACCTGCGAATGGTGGCACGGTCTGCCCAAAAGACATGGGGCGCACGTGCTGGCCATTTCGAGGGATCGCCGTCACAGGCCTTGACGAGGGATTCGCGAATCGTGCGGTGCTGCCGCTCGACAATGCCATTCGCGCGCGAGTTGTAAGTGGAAATTCGGATATGTCTGATGCCATACCTGTCCGCAAGCCAGTCCAGCGCTGCGATGTAAGGTGTGCCATTGTCAGATATGATTTCTTCGACAGCTCCCCAGCGACACAGCACCTCCTCAAAGAGGAAGGCACTGAGGGAGCGACCGTTTTCAGCATGCAGGGCACGCCACTTGGGCCAGGCGGTGAGGGAATAGCGGGCTTGTGTGATGTAGCAGAAGCCACCAACACGGGGCATGAGCATGGTATCTGTGTATACCTTTCTGAATAGGGGTGCAGGAACCGGGACGGTGGGCGGAATGTGGAGCTTTGTGGTTTGGTGTAGTTGGCATTGGTGGCAGGTGGTGATGTACCACTTGATGTCTGGTTCCAGCGATGGCCACCAGAATCAGTCGGCGAGGGTGCGGCAAGTCGAATAAAAGCCTTTATGGCCAAGGTTGTCATGAGCTTCGCGGACTAGGACCACGCGCTGGGAAGGGGTGATGTAAAGTTGATGGCGCCCTTGTACTTGGTGTCGCCAGAGTCGTCCGTCAGTGAGGAAGAAGCGCTTGGCCGCTGAGAGCAAGCGAGCCTGGCCAGCGTTGTCGAGGCCATCAGGGAGGTGAAGGGTCACGAGGTACTGGTGGACCTGTGCAACGTGCTCGTCTGCCTTGTGCACTTTGTCATCAAAGGGGAAGGTGGGAGTGCTGAGCTCCTCAACTGGCTCAGCCAAGAGGATGCCTGAAGTGAAGGCATGCTGGTCAGTGCGATGGCATGCTGTCCAGCTCACCGGCCAAAGCGTGAGGGACAGCGCATGGTCGATCCACTCCTCGGGATCATTGTCCTCGTCTTCGCCTTCCGCCGGCTCACGCCATGATAGGCCATCGGGTCCTCGATGTTTTGATGCAGGCATGTGAACGAGTTTGAAGTTGAAGAGGTGGATCGCAGCGATCCACCTGTTGATTGTGGCATTGGGCTGTATGTCAGGATTCTTGAGCATGCCGTGAATGAACTGGGCATCCATTTCAATGATGAGGTTGGAGATGCCGACAATGTGGAGGCGAAGGGCACGGAGGGCACGAAAAAGCCCATAGAGTTCGAGCTTGGCTTGGGAGTAGTGGCTCTCACGCTCGTTCCAGGCGATGGACCCAAAACGTGCTGGGTGGCGTCGCCCATCAGGGCACTCCTGGGACAAAATCCATCCTACTCCCCGGTAGGATGAATCTATGGCGAGGAATACAGGGCGATCAGTGGTGTAATCAATGGATATGAGGGCTGGAGAGGTAATTATCGCGTTCTTGAGGGTGGCCATTGCCTGGTCATGCTCCTCCTGCCACACAAATGCCGTGCCTTTGCGAGTAAGATCGATAAGTGGGCGGGCGATGGTAGAGTAGTTGCGGACCCAAATCTGCATGTATCCTGCAGTGCCTAAGAAGGCACGGACGTCAGTCACGGTGCGGCATGAGGGCCAGTCATGGATCCTGGCAATTTTGGAGTCATCGGGGATGTGGCCATCGTAGGTACATTTGTGGCCCAAAATGATGACTTCGGGCACGGCGACACAGAGCTTGCTGGCTGAGACAGTCGCGCCGGCGATGCGAAGGCGGTGGAGAATGCGATGGAGGTCGTTGAGGTGTTGCCAGATGAAGAGTCGGATGTTGGGATTGTTGGGGATGGTGTGGAATTTGTCGTTGCCTGTCTCGTGGTGCGTGGGAGGGCCCTTGATGCAGATGTCGTCCAGGTAGGACCAGGCGACGTGCGGGATCTCAGGCTCGAGAATAAAAGCAACATCTTCATGGAAGATGGCTCCCGCATTGGTCCATCCCTGTGGCAAACAAGTCAGTCGTAATGAGCCGATGGGGGATTGTATAGTCGTGAGATCGCATGATGAAATATCGAGCGTACGATGGTCGTAGCCCACAAACAAGTCAAGCATGCTGCAGCATGCCTGGCCTGCCATAGACTCGATAAGCTGGTCGGTGAGAGGGGGAACACCGGAGTTGCGGATTGTGACCGCATTGAGGGGCTGAAGGTCATGGACAAGGCGCAGAGAGCCATTCTTCTTCTTGACACAGAAGAACTGTGAGCAATACGAGGCATCTGAGTGTTCGTAAATGCCTGCCGCAAACTTGTCTTTGAATATTTGGATGACATCGGGGAGGATGCCGGAGGGAATGGGGATGTTCTTGTGTGCCCAGGGGACATGTTCGATGATTGGGATTTTGACTGGTGAGAAATAGTCATCCTGGAATCTTCCTTTTTCATCCTTGGTCCATGCGAGGCCAAGCTCATTGACCTTGAGAACATACTGCAGAAGTTTTAGCTCCGCAGGCCATAGAAAGTCAGACTTATCAAGTTGGAGAGCATCCAGGCGCTCTTGTGTGAGGCGGGTGCCAGGCGTGAAGTTGGGAGGTGAGGTAGGAAGGGGTAAAAGTGTTAGTAGGGGGCCCTCCGGTCTTCGGCGAATGTTTCGGAAGTCTTCGGGAAGGGTTGCTGGAACTGGCCGAACCTTCCTGGCAACCTTTTTGTATGCAAGTGCGGTGGCAGGGGAGCTGAGATCAGAGGGCAGGAGCATGTGTCGAGGCTGTGCTGTACTAGTGGTGAAGGCGAGAATTTTGAGGCTGCCCACCTGTACTGTTCGCGATCGTGAGGGAACATGGATGCGTCGTGATTGGTTGTGGGGGTCACAGATAGAGACATCTAGGTTCCCTTCAGGGAGCTCCTCGAGGCGGCACAGGAGGAAGTTGAGGAATGGGCGGCCCAGAAGCAGGCGGAATGGGGCATGCTGCACGACATGCGCGTGAATCTGGAAGGTGATATCTCCCACACGCACTGGGAGATGCTCAGCAAGTCCGACTGTCCAGTTGGACGTACCATTTGCGCCCTCCATCTGTGTGCGTCGCTCGTGATTGGCGAAACCAAAAACGCGAAGAGACGAGTCTAGCAGGGGTGGCCCAGCGAGTCGGCGCGAAGCCCCAAGTGCGGCCGCGAGGTTGAGGCGAGGCCCTTTGATGAGCGAGTGGGCGTCGTAGATGTCGCGTCGCGGAGTCGATAACGAGGAGGGTGGGCGTCGAGGGAGCTGTGTCGTGCGGTTGAGGACAAAGGCGAATGAAAGGGAGATGGGCGCGGGAACGAGGCGATAACGAAGAGGCGAGGCGGAGGCAGTGAGAGGCGTTGACGTGGGGATCGAGTCGGCGTCGGCCAATACCCCCACAATTCCGCGGTTTTCGCGATCAACCGCACCGCTCACCTTACAGCAGGCTCGGACCCTACACATGCATAGCGCGATGCGCTCTCGTCATTCGCTCGCCATGCACTTTTCCATGTCTGCAGGCATTGACGTCAAGGCATTTGATCCGATAATCAAACTCGAGCAGGTCAAGCACGAGATGGCCCACGCTGACCCTCAGGAAAGTGAGGCAGAGACTCGGAAAGTGGATGGGATTCATGACCACGGCAGGGTAAATTCTTGACGACAGATGACACTAGACGCATACAATCAACTTGCCCATTATAGCGCTTCAATTCACGCGCTCGGAAGAATTGGCCCCAGAGAGCGGAATGGCGGAGTTAGACTGACCTCTTTTCAATATATGCAGCCCGAGTGGGTGGGGACCGATGTGTCTCGCACTTACAAAAGGAGCTATTTGGCTTCAAATTCGTGCAACCGCATGGCTCTGAATCTCAGATGAGGATCATAACTATAACGAATGGTTTAATAGCCTCGATACTTAGTGCTCATATCCGCACGTCTTGGACAGGCTGCTCAGTACTCAGTTTTGGGAACCATATTGTATTAGTATTAGGTTTTCACTCTGGATGACGGTCTATTAGACATACTTCTGCCTCCCGAGTTGGGAATACGAAAGATCCCCGCGTTTCTCGTTGTCTTTGAGTTTCACCATGACGAGGAGTGGCATAGAAAGGTGCCAGCAAGACGGTATTTACCGTGGTGCCGTGGCGTGGCATAATCCTGGCGTCCGTCGTCGGAATGGCCCGGCCCGGGATTCGGCCCCTAGCCGTGGGACATCTGATGTCAGCCTTCGACTCCGACATCACAAACCTGCCTGCTATTATCATTTTCATCGCATCTCCGAATGACAACATGACGGTTGACCGCAGCGCAAGTTTTACGGTTTATAAAGAAGATGGTTAGCGGTCAATAATAGGTGTGGGAACCTTCTACAATAGCATGACCGGTGTTGATGAAACCCAAAGGCCGTCATCGTCATTGCTGGTACGAAACTCTTCGTTGGTCACCCTGGACAGTATTTTATCTTTAGTAATAGACGGAAAAGTGACAAGGGTAGCTGTGCAACGAATAGCAAACAACATAGGTCATGTACATTATTCGGGACATCTCAACTTTTGACTGGGTGTGGAATCTCACCCACTTACAGGGAGCCGACTGTGATAGCACCTTCACAAACGGTCCTCCCGCCGAATCCAACAACATCACCTGTAGCGTTCATGACAACGGAACAGCTGCATGGTTCTTCTAATGCAGCATTAAAGTCCACTTTGTGATTGGACGTACGTTTACCATTAACGTATAGGAGCGAACTCTATGTGTCCATGGAAAGCGTACGTTTCTCTCTTCATTCCTGCTTGAATGGGAAGAACATGCTCTGGTTCGTCTATTACTTACTGCTAGATTATCTCCTCCGAGTCGCGATTATCACTAACCTGTCCGGCAGTGGATTTTCCTACTTCTATTTCGACTTGGACCCTAGCGAGCAAACTGCGGTGACTGGTTCTACCCACTCACCACGTGGCTTCGAACTCTGTCGGATCTTTGCTATGGTACTGGCGAGAGCATACAGAAGCCCGGTGAAGATCACTTATTACATTGGCTAAAATAGACGCTCACATTGCGATAATAATATCCAGTTTACATCGATGAATGCGCAACGCAGCTGGAATGCCATCCCCACAGGAAAAATGACAAAGGATCTCGCTGTGTTATCGTTAAGAAATTCCCCAAGGGCATGTCTGTTACGATCTCCAGGCGGCTTGTGACACAGATAGTCTGTGTTACGAGTCGTCTGGAGATCCATGCAATCGACCATGCCATATTCGTTGTTCGCTTTGATAAAATGATGCACAGATGGCGCTTCCTGAAAAGATATTGCAATATCTATTTGCGGAAATGTCTAAGCGCTTGACAGGGCCGAATGAGGGCATTGCCAAGCCTTCCGTTATTGTTCCTCACGACGGACGCGGCATATACAGTACTCCCGAGCGTAGGCGAGACGTAACTTATAAGCATGCATTGATGTTGATGAATGAAGGCCCGGGGTCACCTTGGTCGCCATCACTGGCAGGGATGTCGGATAAAGGGTTGATAAACGGTCGAGGAGCTCCATCGTCACTTCGTGTGGCAGTGCCTGACAGCGCTACCTGCTTGCCTTCCCCGGACGCGGTCCGTGTTCTTTCTCATTACAGTACCACGGTTCTAATGACGCCGCCCTCACAAGGTTCTGTTCCTTGACCCCCGGTCAGGATCGTGGTCAACCTTCGCAGTTTCAGATACATGTCAATGATCTTCCTGATCTTGCACCTTTTTCCGCGAGAACAACATCATTGGGACCCTCCCACGCGCCGCTGGGACTCAGTCAGGTATCTGCGCCTCAAACGTCTCCCAATAAATCTCCCGTCTGCATGGTGGTGGAGCAGACTTATTACTTTCCACCTGAACAAGATATGATGAGATACCGGTATCGGAAGCCTACTCTTGCTCATATCGAATATGACAGGATCTTCATGCTTTCCGCGTTGTCGAAGCCAAGCGAATTTAAGCGGCTTGCGAGATGAGTTCCAGGTAAGTTCATCGCTCTGCTGACACGCTGGCTTGGAGAGAGCGGCACACTCACTCTCTGCACATCTACAGAATTGTGTTCATCAAGCAACGGAGTTATGACCGAGGACGGCCATGGCCACTTACTGCTGCTTCGGCCTTCTACGGTACTGCCATGCCTTTGGCCGGCAGCAGCAGTAGCAGCCTCGTCTGTTCGCATAGCGCACGGCGCGGCGCGGCACCCTTGTCCTTGGCCACCTCATGGAGTTCGTTCTAATTCTGTAGTTATCATCGTTTGGAGTTGCAAAACGTCACTCCGTGCGTACACTTTGACTGCGGAGTGGGCATTGGTTAGCCGCTCCCTGCATGAGCTTACGTGACAACATTGTTTTTCTTGACGCTGGGAGTGTGGATTCATGATCTCGTCTCGTTGCCGCGTGCCATACCTCAAACCTCGAACTTTCCAAGCCAATTCCTTGTCCCCTTTGCAACGCAAATCCGGTCTGTGAATGACACAGTAGTGTCAGTAGTATGTGTTACCATATATTTACAGGGTGGGGTGTTCGTCCCCTGTGCTTGGAAAAACAATACAGCCACATGTTGAAATTGAACCTGTGCTCTACCAATCACTTGGAAAATAATCGCATTTACAGTAGTAGGTTCCTATATACAAGGTAAAATCATAATCAGCAAAGTGGCCTGCAAATATGTCGTAGATCGAGAGTCGCCAAGCAGACGCTAGTGGTCCTCTTTCACAGACTTGGCAGCGTACTCAGAGAGTAGTTGCACAATCTGTTGGTGCCCGCTCCTTGATGCCTCTCGGATGGGCTGCTGCCGAGTTTGTCATATACACTAGGATCTGCCCCGTGCTCAAGTAGCATTCGAGCAAACTCGAGTTGTCCACCAGATGCCGCATTGTGCAAGGGGGTCCACTCATAGTTATCCTCAAAATTTACATCTGCGCCATGGCTGAGCAGCAGTTGCCCGATTTCGATATGTCCTTCGTATGATGCGACTTCCAGTGGAGAGTCGCCGTCTGGGCCCAGAATGTCCACATTTGCCAAGTTTTCAATAAGCAATGAAACAACCTCGATGTGTCCTCTTTGACTGAAATGTGTAACGGTGTCACCTCATCACCACCCTTGGCGTGTAAATGCTCCGGATTCTCGGCGATGATGTGTTCCACCGAATCACGAAGTCCTAGCCGCGCCGCATGATATAAGGGGCCCGCCGCAGGTTTCTCAGGGCGTATTGTGACCATCGAATCGTAAACGAACGCATCCTCGTCATGAATCCAGAGCCAAGTAGCAAAGTGTGGTCTGTCCGCGTCAAAAAGACGTTTCATCCCATCCTCGACACGTGACGACACATTACCGAACCGTGCATGGCGGTCCCAGTACTCAGCGGCATATCGAGCCAACGGAAAGCTTCATGCTGTCACGGTCAACGCGATCATCCAATCGGAGGAGAATTCCAAGGCATGCCCGTGCGAGAACGGTGTGCGCGGGTTCGAGTGGGATGTGATACCGAGAGACATCTCGGCTCGACTCTGCAAGTCGCTCCGAAGTCAAGTATTCTTTGACCGAGAAATGCGAGAACTGAACGATCCGCGAATTCCCGTCCTTGACGACGATAACCAAACTTGAGCATGCAGACATCACTGCTTCTTCTTGATCTTCCCACCGCCAACTCGGGTTGAGTTTCGGGATCCCTTCCTTGGTGAAGTCAAATGCGAGGACTTCCGCCAGTTCATCAACCCGGAGTGGGCGAACGGCCGCGACGAGACATTGCAATAATCGATGAGCAATCCCTTGGTTTGCATTTTTGATCTCCCTCAGTACCCGCTCGTACGTTTCATCCAGGCTGTCCGGTAATTCATTCAGGATGCGCTGGACACTTGGCGGGAAGCAGTATCGTAGCACTTGCAGCTGGCAGAATGCCCACCGAAACCTGTGATGCGTTATGACAATTATGTACGAGGATATAAAAATACGCTTACATGCCATCCGCCTTCTCTGATAGCGTCTTGATAACTAAGTGCTTATCCTCCTCGCGCCATCTTGCCGTCCTTCTGTCCGAGTGGACAAAAGAGCTGATATAGTCAGCGATGTCTTGCTGTTGTCCAGTTTGGTCATGAAGGGACACAGGACGTGAAGTTAAAGGTTCGAGGGCAGTTCGAATGTCGAATTCAGGGCGACTTGTAACACATAAATGGAGATTTGGAAGGCCAAGTCGAACGAGTTGATCCACAAGGTCAAGGACCTCTTCTCTTGGGGATGGAATGCTGGACGTGACCGGACATTCATCGAGTGCATCCAAAATGATGTAAGTAGGGTGATGGGCAAGAAGATGGAGCATTTCTTCGAGGCACTGCGTCATAGCGCGATCACTAGGTTTTTTTTCTCCATTATCGTGTCCAGAGTAAAGTCTGAAGAGGACCTCGCGACAAGGGTCGGATCGAACGGAAAGCTGGATGAGGAGGGAAGGTAACAAGTCGCGGAGTTTCTGTTTATCGATATCTCGAAAGTCGAAATAAAAGTAGGCCATGTAGGCGCTTCCAGCGTCGGTTAAAGTCGTGATATCTTGGACGATGGATGAACTGAAAATGCGATATGAGTTTCTCAAGGTAGAATCGGTAGAGGAAGCACAAACCAAAGAACACTCTTCCCTGATCCGGCTACGGAAACAAGAGTGATCAGGAATTGCGATGAAGAAAAGCAGGAGAGCAACGCACGTTTTCCATGTATGCACAATAATGACTCGGTGGACTTCCACTGGTTGTAAATACTACCTTGAAAGAACCATTTCGATGTACCGTTGTGGTGAATCTTGGACGCAATGTTCTGGTTGGTGGAAGGATCTGGAGGAGAGAGCCATCGTCGTAGAGTATCTCGGAGCTGGCTCCCTGTGAGGACGAGTGAGATGTCTGGATGATGAGTGGGGAGGTGACGAACGGTTGGCTTGATCTAATTTGTGGTTGACGCCTTGGACTTTGTCTTGTACCCTCTCGCCAAAGTTTTGGACTCGCTCATCGAGATCTTGAACCATTTCTCCGACGTCTTCTACCTTGTCGTTTACTCCTTGAACCTCTTTTCCGACATCTTGTACCCCCTCCTCGACACCCATGACTTTCCTTTCGACGCTGCGCGTAATCCTCATGTGCTCCGCAGCCGCCACCCGTGCTTCCTCTTCAGTCAATTGTCTAGCTTCCGGAGACTATCTTCAATTTCTTTGTTTCCTGCCAGCTTCTTCAAATACTTTTCTGAATAAGATGTAAGTCAACAATCGTAATTCAACCCGCGATTGACTCACTCAATATCCCGCTTTTCACTTCGTTCGTCGCCATCCCAACAATCATTAATACCTCCACCATGATCTGAACCAATATTTCTGTCATGGTCGTGGTAGGTGGGACCTCGATGTAAATCTCGAGCCGACGGAAGAAAATTCCAATCCGGTTGAACAGTTCGATGAGAGCCTCTCTGCTAGCGTTGACATCTTTGGCTGCCTGGAAGATCTAGACGTCAAAATAGCCGCAAGATGGTATCACACGGGAGACTGACCAAGAGGAGAATGCCAATACCGGAAAAAATAGCTTTTGCTGGCGGGAATTCCTATGAGTGAAACGTTAGAGCAGATATTCACAAGGAGGATCACGGTGCGATATTCACATGCCCAATGCCTTTGCCGAGGGCGGAAGAAAATGAATAGAGAACGTTGAGCGTTGGAATAACCATTTGTCAAAACTTTTACCGCCGCTTTCTAATTGATCGAGAACGGGGAGTTTCGCTCGTAGCACCGTGAGTATTGCCTCAGGAGAGTGGCATGTCTCAAGCTCGGCAGCTAGAGGGTGAGAAGTGATATCTTTCCCGGTCTTCTTTTTGTACGCTTGGAAAGCAGAGGTAAAGATGGCATCGAAGTTGGGACAGGAGGTGGATGGGCTAGGAGCAGAGACAGTGGACATTATGAAAGAGGATGGCAGTTCGTAACGACGAGACGATGCCAGACTGGCGTCACCTCGTGGCAGTCACTGGCCGCTACCTGCTTTCCATCCCTGATCAGTACCTTTTGGCGTTCTTACTCACTGTTCCGAGTCGGCCAACAGTTGTAGTCAACTCCGCGGGCGATCGTCCTGACCCTGCTAGCTTTCCAAGAACGAGACAACTCTGCCTGACATTTTCCCAACAAGTCTGTCTTTTGTCTGCACGCTCAATTCTGGACAACGTCATGAGGCAGTTGAAAGGCAAATTTACTACGTTCTGAATTCCTTGCTCTAAACCAAACCGAGGTTTAGCGAGTTTCGAGGTGAGTTCAAGTCAATCAGTCACTCTATAGTACCAACACTAGCCTGCCAGTAGTGCATTTTCACATCCGACTCTCTCCCGAAAAGGGAGAGGCTTAAGATAATTTCGCCCCACATTACATGCGCCCCTCTCATTCCGTCCGGACACAACTCATCCACGGTCCTGACGCTCTGCACGTTTCACGCGACGCCAGTGCAGGCTCTACGCATGCGCAGCGTGCTACACTCTCGCCATTTTCTCGTCATCTACTTTGCCACGTTTGCGGTCAGTGGTGTCGAGTAATTGTATCCGATAATCGAGCTGGAGCAGGTCAATCGCGGGATCGTCCGGTGTGGGCCTCAAGCAAGTGAGGCAATGACTCGAAAAGTGGATGGGAAGGAGCGTGAGGCAGTGCCGCCGGGGCAGTGGACAATCCGTTGACGGAAGGCGGAATGGGCGTTATTGGCAAAACCATCGTTGTGCCAGTCGAAGCATGACCCTAATAGTCTCCGTACCATACTGTAGTGTGCCCACCTGTGGCCCCCACTGCACGTCTTGATCGGGCTGCTCAGAACCATACTAGTACTGTATTCGCAAATTGCAGAGACCCTAGACGGAGGTCTATCAAAATAAACATTTTACTCCGAAGTTGGGAAGGATCTGTCTGGCTACGACGTGTCCCGGCTGTTGCCTTCGTCTCCAGGTGCCGCGGGACGAAACGGACCGGCCCCTTCACGATAAGGTAATTAATCGTCAGTAATAGGTGGGGCAACCTTCTACAACACCATGACCGGTACTGGTGTTAATGAAACAGCAAAGGACGTCGATGAAAAGGCCATCATGATTATTGTCATTGTTGGTACGTAACTCTTCGTCGGTCACCTTTCAACAGTATTTTATCTTTGGTAATAGATGGAAGTGGCAAAAGTAGCCACGCAACAAACAGAAAAAGTCATAGGTCATACACAACATTCGCGACATCTCAACTTTTGACCAGGCGTGGAATCTCATCTACTCACAGAAAGGCGATTGCGATAGCACCTTTACAAATGGACCTCCCACTGAATCCGACTACCTCACTTGTAGCGCTCATGACAAGGGAACAGCCGTGTGGTTCTTCTAGTGCAGCGTTTTTTTTTGACAGATTGATGTCCACTTCGTGATTGAGCCTACGTTTTCCGTGAACCCACAGAATTGAACTCTGCGTTTTCACAGAAAACGTACGTTTCCTTCACGGTTCCTGCTTGAATGTCACTGGAAGGTCACCTCTTAGCTAGATCTGGGAAGAGCATGCTCTAATTCGTCCATTGCTTACTTCGGGGTTATCAATAACCTACGCGACAGTGGATTTTCCTATTTCTATTTTGACCCGCGTGACTCGGACACCAGCGGGCAAACTGCCGTGACTCGTTTTCTACCCTCTTTCACCATCCGACTTCCGACTTGGTCGGGCCTTTACTGCGGTATACTCTGCTTACTTTTTCTCACACAAGCCTGGCGAGGACTTGTTACATTGGGTAACAGAGACACTCATGCTCCCATAACGATGCGTAGTTTATATCGATGAATGCGCAACTCATATGGATTGCCATCTCCACCAGAACGGCGGCTTCTTGAAGGATCTCGTTGGATTATCATTAAGAAATTCCCCAAGGGCATATTGGTTATGATCTCCAGGCGGCTTGTGACACAGATACTCTCTATTACGAGTCGTCTGGAGATTCATGTCATAGTCGTACACGAAGCAATAATGATACTAACGCTAAGTCGAGATCGAAACCGCCGAGTACCCCTCATCCTGAGCCAAATATCAAGGCGACTCACTGGCAATTCAAGTTGGGACACGCGGTGCATCGGTGTTGCCTCTCTGCCATTCTAGTCTTCTTTCTTCCCCCCTCCGCTGTCCCGCTCTCTGATATTCGCTCTACCTCACTACAGAAATTTTCAGAGAGTTCCGTGTGTCGGGTCTGGCCGTGATAACAGGTTGCCACACGTGTGCCTGGACGGGAGTCGGAAGTCCTGATGAGGAATTACACACGCCTTCGACCTCTTCGTTGCAGATATAAATGCGGTTATGGCTACCCTTGAGCTCCCTACCCGCCAGAGACTAAGTGAGCTGTATGCCACAGTTGCCACTGCCATGGGCATTTTCCTGTCCCGTTGGGTGAGCTTCTCTTCCCTCTACACTTTCCATAATACTGACCACTCAATAAAAGGCAACGAGAAGTGGTTTGAAGAGGCCTGGATCCCTTGCAAGTCTTCCCAAGTCACTGAACCATATTGGTGGGATCCCATCACGCTGTCAATTCAACCTGACCGGCACAGAAGCTCAAGCTCGTATGCACTTCGGGTCAACACACTGCGGCAGAGATGGTGCATGCATTCCTTTTTCTCCAACAGTGGGACAGAAGTCATATTCCTCCTGCAGGCTGGATCTTTATGGATGGTTGGATGACACTCGGTGTAGAATAAGAATGACTGCTACTCCATTTCTCGATAGCGTGATGAGCCCCAAAAAAAAGCGGGGTCAGTCGTACTTGATTCAGGCACGGCGCGGCATATCAAGCGAATGCGCGACAATAGGGTATCATCATTCTAAGGATGGGGGCTCGACAAATGCCGTATTCGAAACCTCACTTGCCCACCTCGCAATACGATTAGACGATTGCTCATCGGCAGCGCGGTAACGTTCGCGAGCGGCTGGAGTGTTACCCCAGAAAAATAGCATCCAATCGTCCTCGTCCCATCCCCTATAGCCAACCATGGGTTGCACGACAACAGTCGGATTGTCTGTCACATCTGTTGCACCACCTCCAGCGACCTCTGCTGACTCTGCTGACTCTCCGCTACCACCCGCGGTATTATCATGACCCTCACGTTTTCGGATCGCTATTAACCGGTTATTCCTGCCCCTGGAGGGGCCACCAGGTTGATGGTTTGTGACGACTTGAGGACGAGGAATGTTTGGTCGATCAAGAATCTCCGTACGACGACCCCATAGCTTAACGGCCGCAGCGCCATAATTATAGTGGAGTATGAGGGAGGAGGGCTTGGGCAAGTTTGTTCCTCGCTTGAAAGCAGCATCTGTGTTGTTGGGATACGCGAGGAGCAACGAGTTACGATCGAGGTCGCCCGCCACCACTTGAAGCGAAAATCGTTCACCGACTGGATACTCGTACTTTGTGATATCCAAGAGAGGGAATCTGCCAGGGTCACCGGAAATGTCATTAACATCAAGCACACGATTCGGAGTCTGTGCCCGAAGAGAGGTTAGGGGCGTCCAACTAATACAAGTAACATAAATGAAGCACCTTGAGTATCACGAAATGTCGTGCATCAATGTATGAATGGATCGTCGATTGGACCAGGAGGCCATTGCGGATGTCATTAATGGAAAGAAGTTCCGATACATCCTCTTCGTAGGCTTGACGACTGCCGATTATCAACTGGAACCACTGAGACAAATGATTTGAGACAATACTTGAGCAACCGTGTAAATTATGAATTTACCTCGTCCCCGCGGGCATATGGGATGATGTGTACTCCGTCAGCGATTCGGAGGTGCGCAAAAACACAGCCTCCATCACGCTCCGCAAGGTCTTTGCGGAAGTTGTTTCGGGTCGAGGTGGATCCAGAATGCGCTGACTCCGAGGATAGGACAGTACTTCGCTGTTTGATGACTTCGAGATCGATTGCGCGCGCCAGCGGATCTACATGAAGGATGTAGATAGTCAGAGAAGCAGGGCGATTATCGATCAAAGGCGAACGCGAAGAACTGTCGCATTGACAACATAACGATAAACCCCTTGATCAGCTAAATCTCCTTCGTCTCCAATGTCTTCTGTACCAAGTATTACGCGTCCTTCGATACCCAGGACGCACCACCCAAGATATCGGAGATATTTGCGGGGACGCAAGCACAACGGCTCGATGACGTATATTGGGATATCGAGATAGAAGTTTCCTCGAAAATCTGAAGGCTCGTAGAGGATAAGCCATACTTTCCCTTGTTGGGGTGTCTCTGGTTGTAGTGTCTGGTGAGCCATGGTCGTTGGCCATTGAGACGCGTATGCTTACCAAGATTTTATGTCACGTGCCATGTTACGCTGCAAGTCTCATGACCCGCCGCTCCTCATCCCTTCATGACCAACGTGGTGAAAAGAAGTATTTTATGGACTACATCACGTCTGTTCACTCAGATACACAGATGCTGAGATGGCGGGATGAGGATAAGAGATTGGTCATTCTGAAAGAGTTGAATGTAAGGGCGTTCCCATGTCGCTGTACTCCAATACTCATGGCGCAATGCAGGTTTTAGTGGGTATTTTGCCAACTTGAAGCCCTGCTGTGCGGTTGCCCTGCCAAACCTCGCAGTGCTCTATTTTCAATCGATCGATCTCTTCTTGGACAGTCCTGCTCGACGTCTCCAGCAACTAGCGGCGACCTCGCAGCGTGCCCATGTCGGCCGATGCTCCCATACCCATCACCGACGATTACCGCACGACCAGCGCTGTCCGTACTTACTACCCGACTGTCACGCCAGGACGCTGTGATACATCTTCGTTGTTCCAGACTCTCGCTCCAGATACTCGACATGTACATAAACCCCCACGCGGCCTCGAACAGAGGCACCAGCAGTGTTGCGCAAAATACCGCTTTTCTCGCCCTTTTCTCCTCTTCTCGTGCGACTTGGAGCTTTTCTCGTTCTCATTCTCTTTGCCCCTCTATTCTAAACATTCTATCTCGCCGCCATGCTGATTTGCGTTCGAAGTCGTCTCTTTTCCTTTGTCTCAATATTCTCGGTTTGCTCGGGCATCGCACGTCTTCGTTAGCAGCGCAAGTCCCGCGACTTGCACCTCGGGCTATCAAATGCTCGACTTTTGCGATATTTCTCCATTCCCCCCTCAAATCTCGATTCTGACGAACTCACTAGCATGTCGGCTCATACCTTCGTGCTTACAGTAGGTGGAGAATATCAGAGGCAAGACCGTATTTCGGGTTACATTTGGGGAGAGATTGTGGACGTGTTGTCAGAACATGTTGCCAAGTAGCTTGAGCGTAGAAATGTCGATTTTTCAGGGAGGTAAAAAGGAAAGTATTATTTTCTCTGATGTTATGTTATAATCCGACTGGTAGGCGATGTTCCTGTGTGGGATGGGCTGCGACACGGTATGTCTCGGTGGTAGTGCTGTCGGTCTCTCGACGACTGGGAACCGCACTGTCACAGCATTTATAAGTTGCTGCCAAAAATGTCCCTGGATTTCAGTCTATTAAACATACTTTTTACTCAGGAGTTTGGAGGGAGAGGGATCTGGCGTCATCGTCATCGTCTTTCATGCATTAATTTCATGACCCAGTTTCGCGACGATGGGTGGCGCGTAATTGTCGTAATCCGGAATCCGGACCGGGCGGAGGCATCAACCCTGGTTACCCGTCCCACCTCTCATGAGGGTTGACCACCACGCAAGTTTCAATATTCATACTACTAATGATGAGGATGAGGTGATCGGCCGTCCATAATAGGTGTGGCAACTTTCTACAATGGCATGACCGGTGTTGATGAAACGAAACGTAAAGGCCGTCGATGACAAGGCGGCGCCTTATCATCGTCATCGCTGGTACGCAACTCTTCGTCGGTCATTTATCAACAGTATTTTATCTCTAGAAATAGACGGAAAAGTAACAAGGGTGGCCATTTAACAAACGGCAAAGGACATGGGTCATATAAAACGTATCTCAACTTTTGGTACCAGGTTTGCAATCACGTCCATCCTCACAGGGAACCAACTGTCATACCTCCGTCACAAATGGACCTCCCCCCGAATCCAACAACATCACCTGAAGCGCTCATGACAGGGGAACACTGGAAGCCGCGTGGCTTCTAATGCAGTGTTTTGGCACAGATGGAATCCACTTAGTGATCGGGCTTATGCTTTCCATGAATCCACAGAAGTGAACTCTGTGTGTTCATGGAAAACGTAAGTTTCTCTCTCACACTTCCTGCTTGAATGCTACCGGAATGCCACCTCGTAGCTGGATCTGGGAAGAGCATCCTCTGCTTTGTCCTTAGCGATCTATTTCAACCGCGATTACTTACTTCCGGATTATTTTCTCGCGATTATCACTAACCTGCGCGGCAGTGAATTTTCCTATTTCTATTTCGTCTCGGGCTACTTGGACACCGGCGAGCAAACTACCGTGACTCGTTTTACCTCTCACTACTTGGTTTCCAACACGGTCGGATCTTAAGAGCGGTACATGGCGAGAGCAGACAAAGCCTGGTGAAGACCACTTGTTACATCGACTGATAGAGACACTCACGCTGCGATAATAATTTCCACTTTACATCGATGAATGCGCAACACAGCTGGAATTCCATCCCCGCCAGAACAGTGGCCTCTCGGATGATCTCGCTGTGTTATCGTTATCATATTCTCATATTCTCAAGGGCATATCGATTATAATCTCCAGGCGGCTCGTGACACAGATACTCCGTATCACGAGCCGCTGGAGATCCATGAAATCGACCATGTCATGTTCATTGTTCACACTGATACAACGATGCACAGATGGGGGTATGATTGTATGAAATTGATAATTGTGACGCCTCCTGGAAAGAGTACTATGATCTCGATTTGCGGCTGAGGAAATATCTAAACGCTTGACAGGTTTCAATGAGGCCATTGCCAAGCCATACGTTAGTGTTCCTCACAAAGGACGCGCCATATACTCCTGAGAGTCTAGACGGGACGTATAAGCATCCATCGATGTTGATGAACAAAGTGACCGGGGTCACATTGGCTGGCATCAGGATGTCGGATAAACCGTCGAGTAGCTTCACCTCGTGTGGCAGTGCTGGCGGCGCTACCTGCTTGCTTACCTCGTCCGCGGGCGTGCTCTTTCTCAGTGCCACGGTTCTAATGACGCTGCCCCCACAACATCGTTTCCCTTCACCCGGTCAGGGTGGTCAACCCTCGCAGTTTCAGATACACGCAAACGATCTCCCTGATTTCACACCATTTCCGCAAAAACAACGACAACATTGGTGTTCTCGTACCCGCTGCCAGGCTCGGTCCAATATTTGCATTTAAACTTCTCCCGAGAGGTTTCCTATTTGCATGGGCGGAGCAGATTTATTCCTTCGACCTGAACAACCTAATAAGATACCAGGTATCAGAAGCGTACTCTGGCCCATTTGAATTTAATAGTCTTCATGTTGCCGCGTTGTCGAATCCCAACAAATTAAGGCAATTTGCGAGATGGGCTCCAGGCCAGTCCGTCACTCTGCTGACACGCTGGCTTGGCGAGAGCAGAACATCCACTCACCGCATGCCTTCAAAGTCGTGTTCATCGAGCAATGAAGTCATAGACGAGGACGGGTGTGGCCCCTCACCGCCGCCCCAGGCCTACTACGGTACTGCCACGTCCTTTCCTGGCAGCCGCTGTTGCCTTGTCCATATGGCCACCTCATGGAGGGGGCTCGTTCTCATTCTCTCTAGACCACTGTTCAAGCTGGTCATCAAATATTTGGGGTTGCAATACGTCAGTCTGGCATCCATTGTGACTGCGCAGTGCGCATTGGTTAGCCGTGTCCTGCGTGAGCTACGTAACTACATTTTTTTTCCTGATGTATTCATGATTTCGTCTCGTTGTCGCGTGCCATACCTCGAACTTTCCAATTCCCTATCCCTCATTTGCAACGCAATGCCAGTCTGTGAACGACGCAGTAACACTTCTGATTTCAGTCGTATGTGTGTTACATGAGATGTTGAATGTGTGCTCTATCAATCACTTGGCAAATAACCGCATTTAATATGTTACTACGTACAAGGTAAAACCGTATGTGGTAGAATCGCCAAACAGACGCGAGAACTCCTCTTTCACAAACTTGGCAGCGTACTCAGAGAGTAGTTGCACAATCTGTCGGTGCCCTCTTCTTGATGCCACACAACTTGAAGATGGGCGCTCGCGAAATTTGTTACGCGGCTTATGATCTGCGCCGTACTCCAGCAATAATTGCACCACTTCAACGTGTCCATGGTCTGATCCCTTGAACTCCCACCTCCTCTCACAAACAACTATCGTGCATCAGCATTTCTGCATAAAACTTTTTTTCACTTATACCAGCTTGGTCGAGCTTGGTCGAGCTCGACTGAGGAAAAAAGGTAAAAAAAGGTAATAAAAAAAAGTAGAAAAGGCGAAAAGGACCACCATGCAAGTTTTCGAGGTTCATTTTATCAATGATAAGGTAATTAACCGTCAGTAATAGGTGTGGAAACCTTCTACAATACCATGACCGGTACTGGTGTTGATGAAACAGCAAAGGCCGTCGGTGAAAAGGCCATCATGATTATTGTCATTGTTGGTACGTGACTCTTCGTCGGTCACCTTTCAACAGTATTTTATCTTTGGTAATAGATGGAAAAGTGACAAAAGTAGCCACGCAACAAACAGCAAAAGTCATAGGTCATACACAACATTCGCGACATCTCAACTTTTGACCAGGCGTGGAATATCATCTACTCACAGAAAGCGACTGCGATAGCACCTTTAAAAATGGTCCTCCCACAGAATCCGACTACCTCACTTGTAGCGCTCATGCTGGACCATCAACCAGAGGACGAGCTGTCCAAGCCCAACCTCGTCGACACCAACAAAGTCAGCTTTGTTTCCAATGTAATCAACCCGGCCATTTCGCGAGGAACTGCCCACAACGCAAAGCGCAAACGAATCTCATCGATTGGAACGAGGAAGAAACGGTAGTTGACGAACCAAAGGACAAAGTTGCATGGATGGAAGAGCAGCTCTGATCTCTGTCCATTGAAGAATCAACGGCCCTCAGAGATCGTATGAAGGAAAGTCAGGATTTTTCCTCCACTTAATCTGTATGGCCTCGATTAGGCAGCATTTGGACAATGTATTTATGTCAGCGCATAAATCAATGACCATTCGCTCATATATACATTTGTCACGAAAAAGGGCCAAAGCGATCGCTCTGGTGGACTCAGGAGTGACAGAGAACTTCATGAACCTCAATTACGCGAGGTGGTTAGGATTACCTATAAAATCCCTGACTGTGCCTCGAAAGGTCTACAATGTCGATGGAATGCAAAACTTAGGAGGAGACTTACAACATTACATGGACGTGCAGGTCCAGACGGGAACTCAAAGAACCAACATGCACTTCTTCCTTATGAATCTGGGAGAACACAAGATGATCCTGGGTTACCCATGGTTTGCAGCCACTCAACTGAAGATTGACTAGGGAAGGGATGGATTGACCACTCTCAATTGCCTATCATACTCAAAGCCCCCGATGCGATGAAAGCGAAATTCACTCCTCGCACCCAGAAAACCTCCATCCAGAATCAAGAGAGGACATTCATCGCAAGAGTAGAATGGGCACCACCAATGAATCCTCCCAAAGCATCCCCAATACCGCTCAAATATCAGAAGCATAGTCGAGTCTTCAGCGAGGAGGCCTCCCAAAGGTTTCCCAAACCATGAATTTGGGATCATGCTATCGAATTAAAGCCCCCCAGCTACCATACCGGGCAAGGTATATGCGTTAACACAAATGGAACAGGAAGAACTGAAGAAATTCGTCTACAAACACATGAAGAAAGGCTACATACGTCCTTCCAAAAGTCCCTACGCTGCTCCCTTCTTCTTTATCAAGAAGAAGGATGGTAAGCTGTGGCCAGTGCAGGATTACAGAAGAGTCAACCAATGGACCATTCGAAACAACTACCCACTCCCATTGATTCCCCAATTGATCAACAAAGTGCGATCCCAAACTCTGTTTCCAAGGTCGATGTCACCGCTCCCAAGATGGCTAGCTTGTATGCTGTGGACGGGGTAAGTTCTGCAACTGGGCTTATAATATTCCAATACAATACATACTTTCTGATGGGCCTTTGTTCTGATGTGAGTGGTTCTGATGTGCTGACTGTCCTGTGCTGTGATAGTTTGATGTACCGTTATCTTGGTCTGATGGCTTTATGGGCATAGCCACCCCTGTACCTATTTATATGTGCCATGTACCAGTAGGACTGCTAAGTTGAGTCTTTCATCGCTATACCAGTTGATTCTACCCAGGCTCCCTGTCAAGGACTAGCACTCTTTGAGGGCAACCCTTGTTCTGCTACTTGTGGTGCAGAGGAGATTGGTCCATCCCTTCCCCTTTCCGCTACAAGTTGGGATTGTATTCTCTCATCTTCTTCAAGATCGACTCTCATAACTTGGCTTACGGACAAGTTACTCCTTCAATCTCTAAGCTTGCGTCATACGAAAGGCCTTGGATCAGCCTAGGAAATCATTGTGGTGACATCAGACTCGACTTTATTCAAAATGGCTGTACGAACAGGGTTCGCAGCAGAAGCAGTATTCCTCGACGACTACCCAGATAAAGAATATCCCTGCCTAACTCACACATATTCTGGAAAGAAGCTCCAGCATTGCAGAGAAGAAACTACAGTGTACACCTTTACTTTCCTTCAGGAATCTATGGAGAAGGAAAAGGATCATACATCTATTGGCGCACAACAGCAGCCACCTGGTGGACAATCAGTCACTTCGAAGGTGAAACATATCCACACTGGGGAAAAGCCCTCCCCAAAGCAAACAAATACAACTATCCACTAGGAGAAGTTCCTCCAAATGTTGCATTTGACGATTACTGAGAAATGCCCCCCATCCTCAGAAGGTTCCTCAAACAGAGAGGGAGAAGAAGATGACCAACAAGAAGATGACAAAACACCAAATCGACAACAGTCAGATACCATCGACAACTTGGCCAAACAGATCGAAGCCTTGGCTATAGCTCCACCCTCTTACCAGCATGCCATGTCTACATCCATGGGAATGTCAACCATTACTCAGTCGACACTGACTCAAGCCCCTCCCTCTCAGCCGTCCTCTCCTCCAATCGTACCCTCAACATCAAGTGGGTCCATCCAAGCTAGACTACATACGGCTATGAGAAGGACCACAATTTATGGAACGCCACCCAGAGGACCAGGAGGACCAGGAGGAGGAGGGCCAGGAGGAGGAGGAGGACCTCCAAACCCTGGACCACCTATACCGCCACCACTGGCTGTTGGACAAGGGCAGCAGACCCCAAGATGATGGGAGCCCTCCCTGCAATCTTTGACAGGAATAAAGAAAGGGCCAACAACTTCATTGGGAGTTGAAAGGCTACATCTGACTGAACAACAATGTAGGGGGAATGAACTTGTATCTCAAAAGGATACGTTAGCCCTCACTCTCATCAAGGGACCTTTGGTCACTAACTGGGTCCAAGACTTTGGCAACTTCTTCAACACACTAGGCCCTGCAGATGATGTCCCAGTGGCCTGGCAAGCTTTTCTCAATCAGTTTGCCCAACAATTCCAAGACACCCAAAGAGAAGAAAAGGCCAAGCTAAGACTCCAAGGATTGAGAATGAAGTGGCTGGATATCCTCACAATTCGAACAACTGGCCCATGAGGCAAACTATACCATTGAAAACTCCGAAACCAAACAATTCTTCATCCAAGGATTGCCACACGGAGTTGCAGAAGACGTCATGAAGCTACCCCTTATCCATACTTACACTGATATCAAACAGCACACAATCAAGAGTGTAAAATCACGACAAGTCCTCAACCAAATCTTTGGCAATTGCTGACCTCCATTCCCCTCATAAGGGTTCGTTCCTAATCCATTCAATCGACCTACTCAAGGGGGGTGCCCTCCGTTCCAACCACAAAACGCACAGAGGGGACGTCCCCAATATAATTCCATGAATGCGCCACCTTGGCTAGCCAACCAACCGTCCCAATGGACGTGGATCGAACTAAAGTGGGGCCTTCAACTAGAGGTTGAGTGGTACAAGCTCAACCTCATTGACCTCAGCAGAATCAGCTCTGCTTCCAATGCAATCAACCAGGTCATTTTGCAAGAAATTGCCCCCAAAGGAAGGTGCAGACCAACCTTATGATTGGAACGAAGAGGAAACCGTGGTTGAAGAACCAAAGGACAAAGTGGCATGGATGGAAGAACAACTTCGATTGCTTTCAATCGAAGAATCAACTGCGCTAGGGGAGCACATGAAGGAAAATCAGGATTTTCCCTCGCCTAATCTGTATGGCCTCGATTAGACAGCACTCGAACAATGTATTTATGTGGCACATAAATCAATGACCATTTGTTCATATATACATTCGTCGAGAAAAAGGGCCAAGCAGTCGCTCTAGTGGATTCTGGAGTGACGGAGAACTTTATGAATCTCAACTATGCAAAGTGGATAGGACTACCCATAAAATCCTTGACAACGCCTCACAAAGTCTACAACGTCGACAGAACACAAAATCTAGGAGGAGACCTGCAATACTACATGGATGTGCAGATGCAGACTGGGACCCAATGAACCAACATGCGCTTCTTCCTTACAAATCTAGGAGAACATAAAATGATCCTAGGCTACCCATGGTTCGCGGCCACTCAACCAAAAATCGATTGGGCAATGGGCTGGATTGACCATTCTCAATTACCAATTATATTGAGAGCCCCCAATGCCATGAAAGCAAAATTTGTTCCTCATATGTGAAATGTTGCTGCTCGAATCCAGGAAAGAACGTCCATTGTGAGAGTAGAATGGACCTCACCAACAATACCTACGAAATCGCCCTCAATACACCCAAATACCAAAGGCACAGTCGAGTCTTTAGTGAAGAGGCCTCACATAGGTTCCCTGAACCACGAATTTGGGATCATGCAATCAAATTGAAACCTGATGCTCCAGCCACAATACCTGGAAAGGTGTATGCGCTAACACAAATGGAACAAGAGGAGTTGAAGAAGTTCATCTACGAACACATGAAGAAAGGTTACATACGTCCATCAAAAAGTCCCTATGCTGTGCCCTTCTTTTTTATCAAAAAGAAGGATGGCAAACTATGACCAGTACAGGACTATCAAAGAGTTAATCAATGGACCATCCAGAACAACTACCCCCTTCCTTTAATCCCTCAACTGATCAACAAAGTATGATCTCGAACCTTGTTTACTAAGTTTGACATCTGCTGGGGGTATAACAACGTTCGAATCAAGGCTGGAGATGAATGGAAAGCAGCATTTATCACTAACCAAGGCCTCTTCGAACCCATGGTAATGTTCTTTGGGTTAACAAACTCCCCAGCTACTTTCCAAATGATGATGGATACCATCTTTGCCAAAGAATTGCAAGAAGGATGGCTAGTAATCTACATGGACAACATGTTAATTGTGACTGACGATGACCCTAAATTCCACGAAATCTGCATACACCATATACTAACCAAGCTAGTGCTCTATGACCTCTTCCTAAAACCTGAGAAATGTGTCTTTGAACAACAATACATAGACTTCTTAGGAGTGGTGCTACAACACAGGATGGTACATATGGACCCTACCAAGACCCAAGGAGTTGCAGACTGGCCTTGACCATCCAACGTGACTGACATTTGAGCCTTCTTAGGATTCACTGGGTTCTACAGATATTTCATCCCAAACTACTCATGCATCACATGACCACTACTGGACTTAACGAAGAAAATGACATCTTGGCATTGGGGCCTAGACCAGATGAAAGCCTTTGAACATCTAAAAACGCTAATGTGTCGATGACTGGTATTAGCACAACCCGACTACACAAAACCATTCATCCTACATACAGATGCTTTGGGATATGTGTTACGATCCACTGGAACAGACCACTAGACTCGTGACTAGACTTATGACTCATATAGACTGACTCATATACTGCGCAGCGCAATTGATACTCAAAGTACCTCATCTCATGTCAATCACCCCTTCGCTTAAAACTTACAATTGATGTACTTAACACCTCGTTTCACCTCTTAGACTCATTTCTAGTGCCCTTCAGACTTGTCTCTTAGTTCCCTCATATCGCGCATGGACCAAGCCTCCTTACTATAAAAAACCCCCTACAATAGACAGTCAAGCCTTAAGCCTGACTTAGTTGAACCTGTATCAACAAAGCAGTAGTCTTCAGAGATAATACCCAGTTGAACCCTCTTCTCTCTATACCTAAGTCCGCGTTGTGACTTAGCGTGAACCGATCCCTTCAGACTACTTGAAGACCTATACCTCTACAAAGGTACGACGAACGACTGACAGTGACACCGACCCCCAGCTGTGTGGGATACTAGACGGAGTACCTGCTAGTAGTCGACTTAGACCGTGGACACACCATTTACTTACATCATCAGATAGAGCAGCACACGAGCGTGCGTCAGGCTCTCGAACAAGTCTTGGGCTGCTATCCAAGCATGAACCCGCTGAGTAGGGAGACCAGCCACCGAACGTAGAAGCGTGCCTAAGCACCCGAACCCTGAACCGCCAACGTCTGGCCTTTACGCACTGCAGGGTGTAACATAAGTCAGGCTTTCCATCTGACACACTGGCAGCTCTACTGCTATCCCTACCACTGAACCTCAACACCTACATACCCGCACCTAAAAGAAAAACAGACGACCTACCCCGCAGTGTACAAGGAGAGTGCTTCTGGATCAAAGATGTCGCTCAACTTGGATATTGGGTCAAACATGAGAAAAAGTGGTACCCCATCAAACTATATCACTTCACATACACCGATGAACAACAAAGGATCCACACCAGACACACGTGGTTCATCCTCACAGAAAACGAAGGCGACAGTACCTGGCACACTAGAGGAGCTAATATGGTCAACCTCACCAACGAACTAGGACTAGGATGGTGGGATGTAGCGGATCCCAACTATCAGGCAGGGCAGCACATCATTACTGCCCCAGAACTGGCACAAATATTGGCAGCCCCTTCAGCGGGACTGGTGCCCATGGATATGATCGCGGCAACAGTAGTCGCACCAGCAGTACAAGCCCCAAGCAACGGGCAAAGCAAGGGACGACTCATTGGCCTCCCACCCCCGATCTTTGACGGCAATAGAGCCAAGTCCGACCTATTCCTGGACAAGTTCCTAGGATATGAATTGATCAATGGAGAAAGCAGAACCTTCCAGGTCCCATACCTAAAGACGGCCCTGTGCCTGTCCTACATCGTCAGACCAAATGTAGATGCATGGGCCAACGCCAAGAGACGCTGGCTCAGGGACCAAGTCAAGGTCCATGGAGTCCCCCAAAGCAGCAACACACTGTGGGATTCATTCGAACACAACTTTAGGGCGGCGTACGTTGATTTGGATGCTAAGTTAAATGCCCTACAGAAATTCCAAGAACTGAAAATGATCGGAGGAGACATTGACTCCTACATCGCCACTTTTGACCAACTCTGTGAAGAGTCTGGCTACAGAGAGGATGACCTCGGAGCAATCGTCAAATTCAGGGAAGGACTCCCACCGAAACTCCTCCAAGAGATCATCATGCGTAACGTACCAGCCCCTACCACCATGAATGCGTGGAAGAAGAAAGCCAGAGAACAACAAACAGTGTACAAAGAACTCAGGAATGTCACCGCAAAGAAACTATTCCCCGCACAGCAACTAGCCCAATACCTAGGGTTATGAAATTATCAACTGACACAACGCCCAGCTTATGGGCCGAAACCCAGTCAAGGGAGAACCCTACAGACAACTAGTCAAGTCGTCCCTATGGACGTGGACACAGGAAATATGGGTAGAAGGTTCGGACCAGGGCAATGGAGCCCGGAAAGGCAAGATCTCTACCAGAAAGGTGCATGCTTCATTTGCAAAGTGCAGGGGCACATCAGTCGTGATTGCCCCCAGAAACCAAGGAAACCGTACCAAGGGCAGCTGAGTCGTGCCCGCATCGCAGAGGTTGCCAAACCAAAAGCGACCATCAGTAACGACAAAGCCCTGAAACAGATTGGAGGACCTGAGGGCATCCTCAAAATGTTACCAAATGAACCCAAAGTGGTAAAAATCTGCGCAATCAGTGTGCTGCAGGATTTTTACCAGGCCCAAAACTAGCTGCTGTAGTTAGGGCTCTAAAGATACAGACAATGTACATAAACAAGCACAACTCAATCAAGTTGCCGTTTTCATTACACATGTATCAAGGAAAGGCAGAAGAAATAGTGCTTGTTAACAGTGGCGCAACAGAAAACTTTGTGAATTACAAAACCGTGGCAAGATTACGCCTCGGAACCAAGAAGTTGGAACAAGTATGTCCCATCATTAATATAGATGGGACATCGAACCAGGCAGGGGACATCACGCACTACTGCAACCTCCTGGTGACCAGAGGACAGCAAACCGGATGAGAAAGGTTTTTTGTCACTAACCTAGGGAAGGACTGATTCATTTTCGGATACCCCTGGTTATGAACATTCAACTCTGAAATTGACTGGACAACGGGGGTTGTAAAAGGTCCAGAGACATGGATGGAAACCCTACTCAGAGGTAACCTAACTAGAAGGGAACATTTGGCCGAAGCAATGAGAGTAGCGGCCATGTTACGATCTGCCCCACGGACTACCTTTTTCCTCCTTCTCATCGACTTGGACTGCGCTTACTGTACCTACCTGACTCATTTCCACTCTAACTCATCTCTTTTACGAACTTTGATTGTGATTAGTGATCTTCTGGTTTGCTTATTGATGATATTCTCGCATGACTCATTATGCTTACTGTTCCTTCCTATAAGCTTACTGATCATTCTCACATTACTCATCACCTTTATTGTGCTCACTAATCCCTCCCTTATTATCTGACT